>VDFB02088251.1:0-21449 GCA_007258455.2 Sequoia sempervirens
GAAAATTTCATGCATTTTGTACATGTCCTACACCTGTGGCATGGTATTCCAATGAGACCACATTTTAAAGAAAACATCATACATTACAGCCAACATGTCACATGCCTTCTTTTGTAAAGAGAGCATATATTTGTTTGTCTTTCATTGTTTGCAATAGGTTCATCATGTGCACAAAATTTTCCTTGCATTGAAATGTTTAAAGACAAACCCCTTCAAACATTGTGCATTGGGTCATTGACTTTGAATAATTCTCCTCTACCCATTATTGTTTACCCTGTTGTAGTTTCTATTGCACACGTTCACCAGAGTATTGCTCTCTTATCATATCACTTCGACTAAGAACCTTTGCAGAGTAATTGTTCTTATTTGAAAACAACATTGTTGTCTACAATCAAGAGTGCCTTGAGCCGTGGGGTAGAAGCATAGTTTTCATCTCTAATATATCCACAAAGATCACCCTCTACTCTTCTCATATTCAACTGTGCACTGACATAAACCATAATAGTGCAAAGCATGTCGAGCCCCATGTGGCCTGACTAAAAAAAAATCATTTGCAAACAAATTGGTGCTCAAATTGATCTATCATAGTATTTGAGTGCATCTAGAGTGAAAACCCGAACTGGGTTTTCATGAAAACTTGTTTTTTGACATGTTTCCAAAATGTGCAAAACTGGCCAAGTTGGCTTCGGAATCGACCTAGGAAACTGGTCAAATGATATCCTTGAGCAATAAAAAATTGAAAGAATGTAGCCATTGGTCCCAAGAATGCAATGCAAAAAATAGCTCAAAGAAATAAATCATGAGGCAAAAGTTATTAACTCTCAAAGTTGCTTACTCAAACTTTTTGCAACAAACAACTATTCTAAACCAATTGAAACTGAAGAGATCACCTCATTGCAAAAATACCACATCAACTTCTGACGAGCTTCCACTGGACATAGTAGATCATTTAGGTGCAATGAGCACATGTGCAAGAAATATTTCCTTGAATCATCATTCATCAAAAGTTATTCAGGGTCAAAGTTGACCTCTTAGAAAGGTCAGAAATGCAGATACAAAACAAGAGAAATTGCATTTGGTTTTGATCTACTAAACATAGCAAATCAACTCACGAGGCTTTGAAAATTGACATGTGAGCTCATCTTGGAATGGAGAATGTAGAACAACAATCATTTTGACTTGACGGTCAACCGATTGCAAAATGTAAGCTCAAATAGGAGGCTACTTTGCAAAATTGAACATTTGCAAACAGAAAAGTGACAACCCTCCAACTCCACTTTTTAAAACCCTGGGAAAACACATCTTAGGAAGCTAAAAGTTGGCATGCCTACTCACATATGACACATGAGTATTTCTACAAAGGGATTTTTGCACCAAAATCAACGTGCATCAAATTATGACCCTCCAAAGTAGGTCATTCAAGCAGATTCATCAAGTGCACTTCTGAATGTGCAAAGGAAATTTTTTTGAAATGGGCACTTCAAATTTGCAAAATTTGAGAGTGTCGACATATATGTAGAATAATCATCAATAAAAAGCATAAAGTACCTTTCACCTTGTAGACTTTTCACTCTTGTAGGACCACAAAGATTTGTATGAATTAAATCTAGTAGTCCAATAGTAGATTGTTCCTTTGATTTATAATTACTTTTTCCTTTCTTTCCAAACTGACAATTGCTACAAATAGCATTAACAGGCCTTATAAGATCCTTGGTAAATCTCTCACTGCCTAAATTGCACTAATCCTTTCCAAGTTATCAAAATTCATGTGACACATTCTCATATGCCATAACCAACTGTCATTAATATAAGTCATAAAGCATCATCCATCATCACCATTAAGTTGATAGATATTTCCTTCAGATTTCTTTCTTGCAAAAATTAATGTTCCTGATCCTTTTCGAATCTCACATATTTAATCCTTAAACACAAGATCATATCCTTTACTGTACATCTGATCGAGACTCAAAATATTATGCCTTAAACCCTTAACATAGTAGACATCATTAGTATTATGCTTGCCATCAAAACTTACTAAACCTACCCCACAAATTTTAGCACCAATAACATCTCCAAACATAACCAAGCCTCCATCATATTTTTCAAGTTTAACAAACTTACTTTTATCACGATTTATGTGGTGTGAACAACCATTGTCAACAACCTAATTTAGTTCTTTTCTTGTTCAGCATGTAGGGAATAGATAACACTACCTTCATTTTTCTCCTTCTCTGGAGGGCTTTCCTTTACCTAATTTTTAGAATTAGCAGAAGTAAGTTCATCCTTTATAGCCAAGAACAAAAATTCATTGTCATCAGGATCTTCATATTCAAAATCTTCATTAGATATAATAGCATTCTCATTCATATAATATTCTTTGTTAATCTTCTTTCCTTTATTTTCTTTCTCATATCTTTGTTTATTCTTTTTAGCTCTTTCTAGACACTTTGCAGCATAATGACCTATTTCTCCACAACTAAATAATTTAAAGGGTAACTTACCTTCATACTTACCAGAGCCTTTCATCACCCTTCTCACAAATTTAGCCTCTATTTCATCAAAATTATCTTCATCCAGATCTTCAACTTTTGTAGCCTTAAAAGTAGTTTATGATTTGCATCCATTCCTCAGACTCGGCTTCGTCATCTCATAAGATGTTAAAAATTCCAACAACAGATCTTTAGTATAGGTATTCTAATCTATACTTTGTTCAATAGCACAAACCTTCTCACTTATAAGCATCAATGAGAGTTCTAAGAATCTTCTTTACAATTCTGGTTTCATCTATAGTAGCACCAAGTCCTCGCATTCCAGCCACTATCTCATCCAATCTATGTGCATAAGCTTTAACATTCTCATCTTCAAACATGTGTAGAAGCTCAAATTGTGTCTTTGAACTCTAATTTTTCCTCTTTAACTCTTTCAGCACCTTCATGCACCCTTTACAAAGCATCCCAAACTTCCTTAGTAGTCTTCAGATTTTGAACCTTTTAAAATCAACTCAGAATGTACTAGACTATTCTTCAAATTGTAATTTACCTTATTGTTTGCTTCATGTGCTTTGATCTCATCAACTGTACTTGGACCATTTGTAGGAGGAGTGTAAGGATTCTTGTAAGCTTTCTCCATATCATATCTGCAATACTCCAAATATTCTCCCATCAATATTTTCCAAATAGCATAATTAGTTCCATCGAACCTTGGATAATCATAAATCAATTTTCCATCCATCCTAGACCTTCCTCACACAGTTAAGCTCTTTACCAAAGAACCAAGCTCTAATACCAATTGTTGAACAAGACAACTGAGAGGGGGGTGGTGAATCACTTGTCATAGATTTAAACGTTAATTCATTCACCAGAACTAATCCTTAACATTGCTTAACAAATTAAACATTAAATACTAGTGTAGAAACTGAAACCATCACACAAACCAAATAACACCAGATTTATGTGGAAAGCGCAATAAGGGAAAAACCATGGTGAAGATTAAATCACACTATAGAGAATATCAAAACTAATTACAAGAGGCTCACTGCTTAAGAAACAAGGCTCACTACCAAAACAAGGACTCACTATCCAATAGGGCTAACAACCTAGAGGGCTCACTACCATAGAGATACAAAAAATATAAAGAAGACTTCTCACATAGAGAAGAAATTATTAATGCAATAAAGGATTCCACTAAAATTCGCTCAATCCACTTGTAGACATGCATGAATGATCCACACACATTGATTCACACTTATCTATATTCTCTTTGTGCTCTTGTCTCTATTTACTTTGTTCTCGCTCTTCTTCTTCCATAATTCATTATGTATTTATACTATCTTCAACTTTGAAACATAGCCAAAGTAGGCCATCCAAATTCAAATTCAAATTAGGTTGGTGCCAAAATATCCAAGGGTGGAATTAGAATGAGGGTGACCCAAACACATGCTTATAAGGACCCAAATAGATCCAACATGCTTCATCAACTCCGAAAGTAGTGTTTAACACTATTAGAAACCAAGATCTGAAATGCAAACCAGAAAATCCTTCCACAAAAGAGAAAAATAGAAAAAGCAAGAGCTTTGCAAAAGATGTACAAAATATTATTATTTGGGAATTCTTAATTACAAGATATGATTTGCTTTATAAAAGAAAAGATGCATAACCCTATTCTTATCTTGAGCAACAAGATAGCTCAACAAGATAAGATTGAGAATAATAAGCCTAGGAATTAAATATTACTAAAAAAGCATGCGCCTAAAACTAGGATGAATGCAAGAAAGCATGAATGGGTCCTAACAACAAGGCCTGATTAGGTACCCATGTACAAATGCAATAATGAGGTAGAGAAGGAAAACCCAGTGGGACAAAAACCCCCTACAATGAGATGACTATTGCAAAGAAGCACTGGAAGATCACTTTGGAGTAACACTAGAACTGAAATCTGACAAGCAAGGAAAGATACTTCTATCTACAAGAAACAAAAAATAAAATCATAATAATGCGACAACAGACCTGATGCCATGGAACACTGGAAAACTCACAAACTGGAACAACCCTAGAATCTGTGAAGTAATAGTAGATGAGATGATGACATAATCTGGAAACCATGTATCTCAATGTCAATGCAAAACTGAGACTAAAACTCTTCCATGGGAAGGAGTACCATAAAGACTCTAGAACATTAACCATAAAAACATGGCCCTCAAACTAAGAAATATACATGAACCAGTGTGGATCAAGAAACATAAACTCTCAATCTAAAGTGTGAACTGATGTGAATCTGATATGTGTCAAGCTAAAGCAAGATGTGACCAAAAGAAACTAAGAAACTAGATAAACCATATGAGTTTCCATCAAAACAAGATGGAGATCAAAGTGAAAACTACACTCTAATAAGATTACTATGCAAGAAACCCCCCTGATGGAACTTTATCTCAGTTCATTTATTACAATAACTCAACGATTGTAAAAGGATAGAATGAAAACATGCATAAACATAAAATTAAATTAGACCTCAAATCTGTGTAGAGGACTGAACTAGCTTTCCAATGCCACAAGAATGATGAAAAAAGGATCACCGAGTCAAAAGATATGCCCTCCGAAGCAAAAAAAACTTCATCTGAGTTCAAGAACTTGAAAAAAAAATCTGAAAAAAAATCTGAAAAATCCACCTTCACCACTAGATTGGCGTCAGAATCAGCTTTCCAACGGTATCTCGTTTGTGAAAAAAGGACATTGTACGCAAAAGTTATGTCCGATTTTGTAAAAGTGCTCCAGAAAGGCCAATAAGGTCTGCAGGGCCCCCAAGGGGCTAAAAAAATTTTGGCCCCTGGTCGCATGCAGGACCAGGGGGTTGGCGACTAGGGGCTGGGGCAGAGCCCTTGGTCCTCAACAAGACCACCAATTTTGCAGAGGGGTTGGGCGGGGGCTAGGTGCATAGCACCCGGTCCCCCATGTGATCGACGCTAGCTGCATTGGAGCCCGCAGGGGCTAGCGCTGGGCGACAAAGGAGGTGGGCAGTGCCACCGGCGGCGATGGCGGACCGGTGGCCACTCGGTGATGGGGTTGATTTTCTCTAGGCACAGTGGCACAAAAATAAAAAAACCCTTTCTTTCTTTTTTTTTCGTTTTTCGAGCCTCAGAATGTGTGTTGGGGAGGCCATACGACCCCTCAGGCAAATTTTTTTTCCCTTCCAGACCAACTTCACCAAAATTGACAAATGACGAGCATTCTTAGGGTTTTTGGCCACTGTGAATGTGATGGTGACCTCCGTTTGTGCTCAAACGACTCTGAAAAATCCGCTACCTCCAAAACTTGCAAAAAATCTCCCAGCCTGAAACCCTCACAGAACTAGCAAATGATGACCAAAATCTGCAAAATAAAAGTCAATTCTGACTTATTCCAGTGCTCTGAATCCAATGGTGAAGCCCGATCTGATCCAAAACGCCTCATAAATGAACTCAAGGTATGATACCCTCGAGGAATCCTGAACGAACTCTGCAATGAATTTCTCAAAAAATTTGAGAAGGGGTTGCAAATCAAGGCTTTGATACCATGTTAGAAACCAAGATCTGAAATGCAAACCAGAAAAGCCTTCCACAGAAGAGAAAAATAGAAAAAGCAAGAGCTTTGCAAAAGATGTGCAAAATATTACTATTCGGGAATTCTTAATTACAAGATATGATTTTCTTTATAAAAGCAAAGATGCATAACCTTAATCTTATCTTATGCAACAAGATAGCTCAACAAGATAAGGATGAGAATAATAAACCTAGGAATTAAATATTACCTGAGTAAAGTTATGCAAGTGCAATTAAATATTAATTACACTAACAAACACGAGGTCATCCAAACCAATGTAAAACACATAGAACAATTAAGGATGAACCTTCCAAATACAAAAAATATCTTTAATATAATCAAAACAAATCATCTCTATAACTGTAAGGAACAAGACTTAAACAAAGAGAAATCCAAACTAACAACATTTCTCTCGGACCTCAACCAAAAACATAGAAAACCACAATTCACAATTGATGAACATAACTCGCATTGTACAATGATTCAATAGCTAAAAATCTAGATATAGCAGCTTCCAATAACCATGATCAACATATTTCAACCAAAGAAACATAGGAGCAAATCTGGAGCAAAACCCATAGCAACCACTGAACATCTACAACATATCTCCATTACAATTTTCTCAATATCCATAACACTAGTTAATGACAATTAGTTGATAACCAATTGACCAGTTGACATCAATGATAACACCTTCATTCTTTCCATTCTTGTAACACCTATATGAATGGTTTGATGGTTGATTTAGTTAGTTAGTTGGAATAGAGAATATAGCAGATAGATTTGTTCCCTCAATCAATGAGTGAGTTAGTTTTTGTACAAACATTGTTTTGTTTCCTCAATCATGATCTTATGAATAAGATATTCTAGAAGAATCTCTTTGAATTGTGATATCTTGATTTATGCAATGAGATATTTTTAGTTTGTTACACCCCAATTGTGTAATTACTATTTACTATTACTATGTAGGGTAAATATCAATGTAATGTGAATTTTGGAGATGAATAAATTATTCTCGTACCTTGTTATCAATTTGAATTATATCTCATTTGATGTTATCTCATGGAAAAGTATTGCATATATGTGAATGGATGGTTATTGAATTAATATTCTAACTTTGGAGATGTTTTAAATATACTACATATGTTGTAAACAATTGACTACCATATGGATGTGTTAGTGGATGCAGGTATATGTTCCTTTCCCCCAAGCAGAGGAGAAATATCACTCAGGAGAAGATCTTTGTCAGGTAACCGATAAAAGTAAACTGTCTGAGCATATACACACACCATAGTAGAATTATTGAGTTGAGTGAGTTTGTGGGAAGTTGCTAAGTCATCCTTAGTTGATGTGTTTGCATTGATAGATTCTTGTTTACTACTACATGCATTATTGGGTGATGTTTATCTATTTGAGCTTTTGAGATCCTTCTTGTACTATTACGATTATATTGATAAGTGGTACATATGTGGAGTATGTGTATATATATGCACATACATGTCAATGGGATCTAATGACATGTATATGCACATGTATAGATGTACTACACATAAATACTTATCAATATGATGGTAATTGTGAATGGTTATATGTGAATTGAATGAGAACATATATATGTATGGTATATACACATATCCATATGTATATATGTATTGATACACACGTACGTTGATGAATTGATGCACTCATACAAATGTATCAATATAGATATACATACACACATGTGTACATCGAGACATATACTTTTATACATATATATATGCATACATTCGATACATTGTGTGTATTATATGTAAATAATATCTTACCTATATTCATTTATACATATTGAATATATACTTACATCAGTGACATGATATATACACATGTAAATATATACTAACATATATATATACACATATACATATATATATAAATATACGATGATATTTAAATATATATATATACATATCCTATATTAATATATATTTAACATATTTATTATTTTTTGAAGATTGACTATCATTTATCATGATAGTGGCTGATTATTAGAGGTCGGTTTGAAGTTGCTTATGACTGTGTTTATTGAAGTCGGGTCTTACTCATATTGTCACATTTTATTGAATACATATATTTCATTTAAAAACTTGTTTTCTTATGTCAATTTATGACATAGACTTAGTCAACGCCTATGGTGAAGATTATCTTTGACTTGGTAAACTCAAACTACCATGTTTTCATACATAAACACCTGTTATATGGTTGAAAACTTTGTCAAAGAGAGAGTGAATACTTGAATCGACTCATTTCCACATTGAATTTGATGAATGGTTGGTGTTGAAAATTGGTAATTGATTGTTTCTACTTGCAAGGAAACCGCAAAAACATTGAAAAGAGAGTAGAAGCTTTGGCACCACCTCTAGAAACCTATTTTTTGTAGATGTCTTTTGTTCAAGGAGATAATGTGAATTATCGATGTGCATATTTGAATGAGTCTTCATTTGCTGTCAATTTAGCAAGTTGATCTATAGAGGTATTTGCTGAGTATAGGCTTGTTTGATCTACACCTTTTTTTGTGTTTTATGTGTTTCTTTACATGGAGTTTGTTGTCCTTTTTCATGCCTAAATTGTAGGTTGAGAAGTTACCTTGAAGCTGTATAAATAGTAGTGCTTGCTCATTTGAGAGGACAAATCATTGGCATTCTTCTCGCAAGTTTCTACTCTGCAATATTTTACCTTATACTCTATTTTTATTTGTGTGAGAGAGAAAGAGAGAATTCTATTTATTTGTGAAGAGTTGTTCCTTGAGAGAAGTGAACTATCAACTTGAGGGATATAGTTTCATAGTGATGATTTTATTGGGAGGGTATTATCAAGCTTGTTGCTATTTGAGAAAGGCTACAATGTTTTCATTTGATTGGAAAAGCGATAATAGGCATGAGAATATTCATCTTTATTATTTTAAATTATGATTGTATTGTTCTCCATGTATGCTTGAAATGTCTTTCCTAAGTACTTGCATTTAGAGAATTTATATTGTCATTGAAAGGGAAATAGAAGCTTTCATGCTATTTTTATGATGTGCTTGTAAACACTCCATAATAAGAGAATGGTGTTTATCATAGGAATTATATACTAGATATGATTGAACATGAGTGGCACATGCGATACACTTAGCTAAAGTTATTGATTTAACTAGAATAGCTTGTGCCTACTCCTAGGATGGTTTATCCAGTAAGGGAGGGGGGTTGTGTACTTACTTGTTAAGTAGGTTTATTCCAAGTCTATTAAAATAGTGACAAGTTAACTCTAGGGTGATAGATTATCCATTGAAGGAAATATCTATGCGTAGTTTAATACGACCTTAAGTCAAATCGGCCCTGAGTAGTGTATGAGATAGACGACCTTCATTTGAAGTACTAAATGAGAAAATTTTGGCCAAAGTAGTGTGACTACCTTTGGCTCAATTGTGAGTTCACCGTGATCCAATATTACATGCTATTTCGAGATTGTGGGAGTATAAATTCTAGCTATGTAGGACACAACACTATGCTCAATTGGTTTTCATTATCAGTTACTCTACCAACCTCTTCATCAAAGGGAAGGGTCGTCTATCAAATGATAGATGTGTGGGGGACTGCATTAAGAGTCCAAGGTTGGCAGAAAAGTACTTGAGTGATGCTTCTCCTCCACAGCAGGCGACAAAAGAACCAAGATTTGAAAGGAAGGATTTTGGACCATGTTACATCTATTTGTTCCAAAGCTCATTGAGCTATGTAAGAAAATTTATGCATTCTTGTATTAATGTAACTTGCAATTATTGTAATAAAATGGAATCCTTATTGTAATATGTTATGCATATTTGTTCATATATTTTTAATAATGAAAAGAATTTCTTTTATTGTAAATAGCTTGTTATATGGTTTATTTACTCGTAAGGTGAAAAATTGGAAATTTTTACTTCATTAAGGGTTAGTATGTTACCTGTGGTATTAGAGCTACCAGGTTTAGCTCTAGAACCTATAAGCTTATCATTCTTTTTGTCCAACATTATCCAATGTTGTGAATTCTTATGCCAAGATGGTGTGTCTCAGATTAACGGCTCGAAAGTCAATAATCAGAAACGAGCACTACCTCAAGGCCAATAAGGAAAGTGAAGTCGTCATTAGAACAATCAAGTGTACTAACTATGAAGATGTCGTTTGGTTGAGTGACACCAAAAACTTTAGTCATGCACTCTCTCAGATCAATGATGTGAAGAGAAAGATGAAGATGGAGGCTATGTACAATTACCTACCAACCATCTCACCAAAGAAGTATGAGTCATTAAAACTTTCCAAGGATATGCCCTCAAAAGGAAGTGTTAGTCCAACAAATGTTCATTTTTAGGGACCCTAGAGTTCTTCCATTAGCAAAAGTAATAGTAATTTCTCTGAGTAACGAGTCTAAGGGATATGTACCATGAACACCACTAGACGATAAATGGTCTCATGAACAAATTTCTGTGAAAAGGGTAGACTACATTGTTGATGAACACCATATTGACATTGATTCTCGTAACAATGTATCATATGATAAATCCGAAGGCTATTATCCTTTTTGGGAGAGGTACGAACAAATGAGCGATGAATAGAAAGATAGGGAACAAGAATAGTCTCAGTCTGAAGGTTATACTTCTTTAAGTTATGTGTTAGAGTGTGAATCTGAAGGATACTCTCCACTCAAATATCTGAATAATCACTCCATGTAACCGAAGGGATATTGAAATCCCCATGAAATGAATAATACTATGTGTTTATAAAAAAAGTGTACGCTTAATCTTATGTGGAATTCATTATTGTGCGTATGAATTCCATTTTTAATTTTTTACATAAGATAGTTGATAACATAATTTAGTCTAACATGGATAAACATTCAAGTAAAAACCAATCTCATGAGGATGGTGAGGACATGAAAAAATCCTGGTAGAAGGAAAGAGGTTGGACAAGGAATTGTTGGAGTTAAGGATAGACTTGACCAAATTTTGGAAAATTTTCCTAACCTTGAGCAAGAAAGACTTAAGGATAGGGTAGAGAATGATGTTCCCATTAATGAGAATGAGGGGGAAAAATCTTCTCATGGATGTGATGAAACCCATGATCATGAGAGGGAAAAATCACCTATGCCATCTAAAGAAAGGAATAAGAAGCTCATGGCTTTCGAACTTTCCAAGGACATGAAGAAGATTATCCCACCCAAGTTTGATGGTAGTGCTGGAGGAGATGAGGCTAGGGTGTGGCTCATCCAAATGGAAAAGTATTTTGAAATACAAAACTATGATGAGGTTACCAAAGTTGTGTGGGGTGTGTATCAGTTAGTAGGGGAAGCCTCTAATTGGTTGATGAACAAGAAGTTGGAACTTAGTATTAACTCATGGAAATTAGCATGGGGGGAATTCATGGATATTTTTTGTAAGATATGGTTTCCACAACACTACCATGACCAAAAACTCTCAGATTTCCATGGTTTGAGACAGGGTAACATGACGGTCAATGAGTATTACGAGAAGTTTACCCGAATTTTGCACTATGTTCCCATATATCACAAGGCTGAGTGCTTCCACATTAGGAAATTTATATTGGGACTTAATAGTCAGATCATAGGAGAAGTGGATATGCATGGTCCAAAAACAATGGATCTTGTATATGAGAAATAAAGTAAGTAGGAGCAAAAGCTTAAGGCTAACTCCACTCGTCAAGAACAAAGAGAGCAAAAGAAGGATGTGGAAGCTCTTGACAAGATATCACTAATTGAGAATTAAGGATGAAGATATCTTTAAAATTGCATTCAAAACTAGATATGGGAACTATGAGTTCACCATTTTATCCTTTGGTTTAACAAATGCACCTGCAACATTTGTGAACCTGATGAATAGTGTATTTAGAGATTTCCCTGACAAATTTGTATTAGTTTTTCTAGATGATATCTTGATTTATTCTAAAAATGAGGAAGAACATTGCAAGCATTTAGAAATAGTCCTACAATGTTTAAGAGAACATAAGTTGTATGGTAAAAAATCTAAGTGTACATTCTTCTAAAAGATGGTACATTATTTGGGTCATGTGATCTTAGTAGATGGAATTTCCGTAGATCGGCAGATTTTTTTTACTTGCAAGGAAACCACAACAACATTGAGAAGAGAGTGGGAGCTTTCACGCAACCTCTGGAAACCAGTTTTCTGTAAATTCCTTTTCTAGAGATAATTCAAATTATCCATGTGTAGATTTGAATGAGTCCTCATTTGCTGTCAATTTAACAAGTCGACCTATAGAGGTTTTTGCTGAGTATGAGCTTGTTTGGTCACCACCTTTTTGTTGTGTTTTATGTGTTTCTTTGCATGGAGTTTGATGTATTTTTTCATGCCTAAAGTGTAGGCTTAGAAGTTACCTTGAAGCTATATAAATAGTAGTGCTTGCTCATTTGAGAGGATGTATCATTAGCATTCTTCCTGCAAGTTTCTACTCTACAATATTTCAGCTTATACTATGTTTTTATTTGTGAGAGAGAGAAAGAGAGAATTCTATTTATTTTGTGAAGATTTGTTGTTTGAGAGAAGTGAAATATCAACTTGAGAGATATAGTTTCATAGTGATGATTTTCTTGGGAGGTTATTATCAAGCTTGTTGTTGTTTGGGAAAGGATGCATTGTTTTCATTTGATTGGACAAGTGATATCAAGCATGAGAATATTCTTCTTTGTTATTTTAAATTATGATTGAATTGTTCTCCATATATGCTTGAAATGTCTTTTTTAAGTACTTGCATGTAGATAATTTAGATTGTCATTGAAAGGAAAATAGAAGCTTTCGTGTTGTTTTAATGATTTCCTTGTAAATACTTCATAATAGGAGAATGGTGTTTATCATAGGAATTATATACTAGATATGATTTAACATGAGTGGCACACATGATACACTTAGCTAAAGTTATTGATTTAACTAGAATATCTTGTGTTTACTCCTAGAATGGTTTTTCCAGTAAGGGAGGGGGCTTGTGTACTTGTTAAGTAGGTTTATTCCAAGTCTGTTAAAATGGTGATAGGTTATCTCTGGGGTGATATATTATCTATTTAAGGAAATACCTATGTGTAGTTTTTAAGATGACCTTAAGTTAAATCGGCCCTGATTAGTGTATGTGATAGATGACCTTCATTTGAAGTACTCAATGAGAACACTTTGGCCAAAGTAGTGTGTCTGCCTTTGGATCCACTATCAGTTCACTATGATCCAATATTACATTCTAGTTCGAGATTGTGGGATTACAAGTTCTAGTTATGTAGGACACAACACTATGCTCAGTTGGTTGTCATTATCAATTACTCTACCAAGCTCTTTGTCGAAGGGAAGGGCCATCTATCGAATGATAGATCTATGAGGGACTGCATTAAGAGTCTGAGGTCTGCATGAAAGAACTTGAGTGATGCTTCTCTTCCATAACAGGTGACATAGGAACCAAAATTTGAAAGGAAGGATACTGGACCGGTCTTATAGCTATTTGTTCCAAAGCTCATTGAGCTATGTATGTAAATACATATGCATTCTTTTATTAATATAACTTGTGAATTATTGTAATGAAATGAAATCCTTATTGTAATATGTTATGCATCTTTGTTCATATATTCTCAATAATGAAAAGATTTTTTTTATTGCAAATGGCTTGTTACATGGTTTATTTATTCATAAGGAGAAAACTTAGAAATGTTTACTTCAATGAAGGGTTAGTATGTTACATAGTTATTGTTATGTTAATTTAATTTGAGGAGCTAGATTTGAGTTTAATCTGTGGAAACAACCACTTGAGCAAGGGCCACTCAAGGTAATTGTTCCCCACTTTATTTTTTGTACATTTATTTTTGTTGCAGTAGTTAGTTTCATAGTTATGTTTGTCTTAGTTAGATTCTTTTTATGGTGAAAGTGAATAATATCTTGTGTTTTTTTCATGCTTTAACTATTTCCATGCATTATTCTTTGGATTCGGTCAATTTAGTTGAGTTAGTAAGTATTGGCTAATGATAGTGTAGACACATAAAAATGACCTAGGCCTACAAGCTCTATTTTACCACTTTTTTCCTAGCATAATTATGACATTTAATCATGTCTTTGGTCCACATTCGACTATTAATTAAATAATTCATAATTATTTAATTAATTCATTTCTCTTTTATTCTTCATGATTATTAAATAAATAAATTTTATTTATTTATTCAATACATCTTTAATTGTCTAAATCTTCCTGCAATTAAATTAATTTATTAATTTATTTAATTACCTTTGTTCATTTATGTCTTCTCGATTATTAAATAAATTAATTTTATTTATTTATTTAGTATGTCACTAATTTTCATAATTAAATGAATTTATTAATTTATTTTATTATCTATCATAATCCTCTAAATTAAATAATTATGTTTAATTATTTAATTTCCTAATTTAACATTTCCCTTATTTTAAATAAATTAATTATTTAAAATGATCTCACATTATTAACTGTCAATTCATTTTAGTAAATAATCTAAAAATCGATTATTTACTCTCACACAAAATCCACATTTTGAAAAAGATAATATTCTTCCAAAAATCAAGTAATTGAGAAAATTCTTGATTTTTCAAATCTGCCTTTTTAGTTCAACCTTTATCCTCTTGATTTTTCGAATCTTACAAATCAAGCAGTCTTTATCTTTTTAGATAATTATCACATTTATTCTTGACCGCCGATTTGATTTTCTCAAATGACATCTTGACCACTCATTTAATGATTTTACCCTAACCCTAATTAGGGATTGTCACATTAAATCTCAACTTCTGATTTTAGGCTTCCACCAGCTTTTAATCTCATCCGTCCATCCAAAATGGAATTTTCTATAAAATGCCAATTTGCTCACATTTTGACCACGACTTCATTTTATTTTGACACTCTTATGCTTAGATTTTACTTTGCACTTAGCTTATTTTAATTTGATCATAGTTATAGGCATAGTCTTTATTTTTTCACACAAATCCTTCAAAACTTGCATAGGACATAATCATAGGCATTTGCTCACATACACAAATATGAGGGCAACGCTTATACACTGCAAGCTAGGAAGTGTTATAGAGGTGAATCATGGAAGCAACGAGTAACAAGTATAATCTTTCTTGTTTTAAGCTTTCTTTGTATTTCATAGCTTCTTTGGGTTTTAATATTATTGATTTAATCTGCTAACCTATCTGAAAATAATCCATTGATACATTGGTGAACCCGACACTCTTTATTTTTTGTTTATATACGAATTTTTTTTGTTTTCTATCATTTTTGTAGGTACACATACGAAGCGACGCATTTGAGTTTTATTGAGCCGCATATGCTATGTCGCGATGCATTCAACAGCTGAAACACCACAATCACTCTGTTGCACCACAATCATCATCAGGAAAGTCACATCTGTCAGATCGAGCCGCATTTGCACATTCAATAGACACATTTACCTATCGGCAACCAGAACGCAAGATTGTGCCGCATTTGCTGCACAGAGCAACGCATTCGCTCTGCTATGACACATTTTCCTGGTAACTTTTTCTTATTTTTTGCATTCCGTTTTTCTATTTTTTTTCCTTCTTTGCATTATGCTCTTCTTTTTTGCATTCTGGTTTTCTGTCTACAGTCTACCTAGTGTAGGTTTTTTTGTGTTACTAATCATTGTTCACAGCATGTGGCGGTTAGATTTTGAGGGCCCAAGACCATTTGATAAAAAACTCCTAACAAGTGTTTTTGCATATTCGAGTGTCCAAGATTTATCTCAAAACATCGTGTTTGTTATTTTTTTTAGAGTAGAGAATATTTATTTTGGTGCATTTAAAATGAACATTTTTTTAATACTGTTTGACTGTGTTTGAAAGTGATAGGCGAATATGCTCTCACCTTTTGCAAACTAGGTGATAGAAAGCCAAACCCATTTTTTCCCTATGTAACCTTGATGCAATAACTAAAGTATCCTCTCCCCTTGCGTAGTCATGTGATCCTGGGTATAATTGAAATGATTATTGCCCCTAGAAATTAGGCCTGCTAGGCGATTTCATCACCTCTAGGCAACTCAAACCGATAATGGAGCTAAGGCCAAGCTACCCCCGACCAGTATATAAATGTGAATATTAAGGGAAAACCTAAGATTACAAGTGTGGATGTGTCATATAGACCAAGTAGCACTCCCCAAAACCCTATTGAGCTTAATCTCTTCAGGCTAGAGTGCCTCCTAATTAGAGATTAATCTTGTGCCCCATGTATGGCCACTCGAGTGGTGGTACTGAATTAAACACCATTGTTTAGTAGCCAAAAACCTTCTCTTTGCTAGCACAACACCGGTTGGTGTGAAGGCATCCACATCTTCGCAGTCTATAGTAGAGGTGATCAATCTGCCATGGGAGTTTCATGGGGGTTGGAAGCTTGGTTGGCCTGAGAAGAGAGTGCATTGTAAGGGGGAGCCTGTGTAGCCAAGCTTTTGAATTCACATGCTACTGATATGTGGTTGGGTAAACCCATGTGGAATCTAGTGAATATTGTCCTGGCTTAACCATAGGATTGTACTTGTTCTCTCCTATGTTTGGTTACATTGAAAATAGCATGCTTTCCAAGTTTTTTCTGGATACTGAAATGAAACAAACAACATTCAAACATTGGGAAACAAACAGTCAAACTTCAAACAATTCAGGTTTTTGACCAAAACATCAAAAAATTAGACTTTTTGCATTCTACACCACATTTGCTATCTCAAACACCGTATCTGACCTATTGCATCGCATTTTCTATCTCAAATGTCGCGTCTGACCTGTGCACTGTGTTTTCTATCTCAAAAGCCACATATGGCCTATTGCACCACATTTTCTATCTCAAACGCCGCATCTGACCTGTTGCACCACATTTGCTATTTCAAATGCCGCATCTGACCTATTGCACCGCATTTGCTATCATAAATGCCACATTTGACCTATTTCACTGCATTTGCTATCTCATATGCCACATCTGGCCTGTTGCACCACATTTGCTATCCTAAATGACACATCTAATAATTTGCAACGCAATTGACACCTAAAACAACACAATTGCTTGTGACCTCAGAAAACATTCACTATCAAAAAGCCAAGGCTAAAAAATTGCAAACATATTCCAGACATCTTTTTCAATAGTATTTGTCAACAACCAGAACAAGAATTGCTCAAATTCCTCCATCCTTGCATTTTAGGTTGCAGTTTTAGTTATCCAAAGGTCTATCATTACACTTTCTTAATTGCATCATTGGGATTTACCATCATTTTAGGTCCTCATTTTGCAGATTTTTGGATTGGAATCTTTTCCTTCAAAATTAAATTATCATTGGACTTAAACAAAATCACCTCTTTTAGTCTTGGTCCTTTTGTGAGCCACTTCCAACTCAAAATTCTAGTGTGGAAACCTCACTTTTTGATCTTGGAATTTTGTCATTTAGTCCTCCAAACAAGTCCCTTGAATTTGAATGGTTGATTATACCTTTCCATAATTCTTCCAAAATTGATTACACTTTTGAGTTCCTTTAGACCTATCATTTTGCATTTTAGTCGTTTGTCATTCATTTTGGTCCTCATTATCACTTTGCATTTAACATCCTTTTTAAACAACATCATGGCATCCACCACCTTATCTTCACTTCAACAAACTATTGATATGCTTGCTAGTAAAGTTGAATACCAGTTACACCGTAGAGGTCAATACCAACAAGCCTTAGACTTTAAGAGACAATTCCTCCAAACCAAAAATCAATGTCCTTCGTACCAACAATCTGTCAGTCCAAGTCCTCCATCCATCAACCCTCACTATCAAGAAGCACTTAACGAAAATCCTACCATTAATTTCCAACACATGTCTAGTTATTACCCTTATCCTAACCTTGACTAGGGAAACCAATTGTCCACTAGTCCATTACAAGTCTCCATGTCATATGCTAGTCCTTCAACCATCAATCCCATCCAATGCTACATGCCCTATAAACAATCTACCAACTCATGTCAAGTTCCCACATCATACCATATCGATTTGGTCCAAGTCTCCACGTCCCATTTTAGTCAACCTTACACCAATCCAGTCCAAGTCTCCATGTCATATCCTATGTCCTCACCAACTATTCTAGTCCAAGTCCCCATGTCATATCCTTGTCCTTCACATACTAGTCCAATCCAAGTCCCCATGTCCTATCCTAGTCCTTCACATACTAGTCTAGTCCAAGTCCCCATGTCCTATCCTAGTCCTTCATTCATTAATCCTTTTTAAGTCACCCCCTCACAAGCCACATCTAGTCATGAAAAAAATTTCATTACTCAAAGGCACATCCCATTGTCTAAACTTGAGGATACATGTCAAAAAAAAATCCCAAAACATGACCTTATAATGCCACCCTCATGTCAAGAACAAGGTAGTCCATCCTATAACCATCTCTTTTAGTCCATTTAAGAAGTCCTTCAAGACGATCATGACATCCAAAATACACCTACCCTTGAAAAAGATTTCAATCCTAGTTATATCATCCATGACAACCCCATCTTTCACCAAGACACTACCATTGATCAAGAAGTCCAAAACGATCCACTCCTTGACTTTTATGCCTTTCATGATCAAACACTTGACGACCCAATTCAGACTCTGACTATCGATGCTTTCAAAAATGATATACCTTCCTCCATGACACACATAGACGATATTCCTTAAGAACAAGAGTCTTCCATTATGGAAATATTTGCAAATGACCAAGTTATAGCTAAATTTACTGGACTTTATGACACTAACAGGTATGTGCAAGATCATGATGGGCCAAAAAGTGGCAATATTATGGGTATTTGTAGGGTATGTGGTTGACAACTTTTTTTTAACCCAAAAGTGATGAAACGAAAAGGATTTTTAGAGGATATTCTCATCTTTCCACCAATATAAATTATGCTTTAATTTGAATTTAATAAATAATTATTATTCATTTTCTATTAGAATTTACTAAAGTAATCGGGACGACAGTTAATTGAAAACATCTATAACTTTCAACCAGATCACATTTTTTGAATCCAAACATGCTTAATTCTATGCCTCACATACTATAGGATTAAAAAGAAAATTAAATTTCACAGTTTTTACCAAGCTAAGGTGGTTAGACACACGAGTTTTTATATTTTTAAAATTTTTAATAAAAAATTCATAATTAATTATTTACTTGGAAAAAGATTACAAAAAAATATGCATCACATCCGTACATGAGTCCTCTACTTACATATAAAATCTTATAAAAAAATATTATCATTTTATTATGGTTAGGTGGTCATACAAACACTCTAATTTATTTTTTTCCTCCCCTCAAATTTAAATACTATCGTGATTGAAATTTCGTAATTTTACCAAATAGATTTTATTTATTTTTAAATAAACCTAGTAATTTAGAAACTACATTCAATTTTCTATAGATTCTATTCTTACATATTTTTAAAAAAATATAGATAACTTATTCAAATTTTTACGTCAAGTTTCCTAACACTGATTTTTCTAAATTTTTTGCCACTTAAGGGCCTATTTTTTCCATGATGATCCTGCACATACCCTAACCATAATGATGGATTTGACATGGACTTGGAAGCACCAATAGAATCACCTGAACCTAACATGTCACAAGATCAGACCAAAGATATCAGTCAAAAATATGTCCAACATGACAATGAAGCTAAGACACTTTATCAACTAGGGTCATCTATCTTTGTCAGAGCAAGCTTCCTTGCAGATAAAAACATTCTAGGTAACATTGTCCACATACATCGTGATGGGATAGCATCTTTCTTTCAAAACAATAAATACCCCATCCCAAATAGAATCTATCAAAGCATGTAATATCAAGGCAAAGGACTAGGGGTACACGAGCAAGGAATTCAAGAACCAATACAACTCCAGGAAAATTAAAGACATCAAAGTCTTGGCTATTTTTCAGTCGGAAAATCAAACGATGTCAATGGAACCTCCTCGATACTAGGGGAAAACTTGTCAAATACAAATGTCAAAATAGAGTCCATGAGAAATCCTTGTCATAAATTGTTGCCAACACCCTATCCACCCACACCATAAACTGTCATTCTCAACATCTTAAACCTTCCCTTTGGAACCTAAAAAAACATAATTCATACAAATCAAAAGATTGAAATCAAATTTCAAAAGCGATTGAATCAAACAAAAAGACAAGTGGACAAATGAAATTAAAATGGATCCCAAAGATGTAAGTGGATTAAGCAAAGAAAATATGTCAAAAGAAAAAGTCAATTACAATGTGGAACCACAAGACAAGAGGACTCCCACATATAACACATGTTCACCTCCTTCAAAATGGTCATCAAGCAAGGAATCTAAAGGTGTTGGTTCCAAACACTATCCCTCCAAAATCCATCATCCACCATACCAAATTTGGAAAATAAAAAGGTGATTCATCCATACGTCCAAACAACCTTTCCACATCTACCATCATCTGTCATAATCCTACATCTCATCTAAAGTCCAAAGATACCATGTCACAAATACATCGCATCATGGCAGCAACTCTTTATCACAAGGATCCTCATGGCACTCTATCATGATATGTGTATTTTGATAAGGCCAACTCTAGTGTTGACAAGGATCATAATGACATCAATTAGTTGTATGCAAGTGTTATGATCCTGACACAACAATTGCTTTAGAAAGGTCATTATTGGCATATCATTACCCCAGTCTCTACATTAGCACCGTCAATGATTCAGAACAGTCAATTGTCATCTAAAGCATCAAGGCTATCTAGAAATATCAAAAAAAATGAAAAATGATAAAAAAAATTGTCACCTTGATGAAAACCTGGCAAACAGGCATCTTGGTGACACCAAAAAAAATTCAAAAAAGTCAAGAAAATAGTAAAGAGAAAAATTATGTCCAATGGTGAAAACCTAGCAAACAGGCGGCCTATATAAGTACCATGATAAAAACCTCGCAAACAGACATGTGTAAAATAAATCATCTATGTGCACTTTTGCACTTGAGGGCAAGTTGTCTCATTTCCCATGCCTTCCTCTTAACATTTACATTTGACCATTTGATATCATTCCCACCTATCTTGGTCTTGACATAATACAAGCGCACATATATTATGCTTTGGGAAAACTCTTGACATGTCTATCCTTTAGTCATACACTATTCACAGAATGTCATGTCATTACTTTCATAATCTCATTATCCTTATGTGACATAATACTTGAAAATCATATGACAATTCCCTTAGTCTCATGTATCCCATCCTTTACCAAGACCACCTCTCATCCTTTCATGTATGTCACCTATTTTTTCTTTCCCTTTTCAAACA
>VDFB02088252.1:0-54013 GCA_007258455.2 Sequoia sempervirens
ATAAGTCATTGTTAGCAGTAGTTTAGTCTGTTATTCAAGTATTTTCAAAATTCCTTCAATTCACCATTCATTCTATTACATGCATAGAAGAAGAGATGCTCTGGGAAGATTCCTCCCTGACCTTCCACTCATTGATAACAATTCTAAACTAGCTTATATTCTATTTGAGGAAGAAGGAGACCAAGATATTAATCCATTTGCTAAAAACCTATTTGTTGAATTGTCATTTGACCCAACTGACGAAGAACCTGAAGAAAATTCATTTGCTCTGATACTCCATCAAGCAAATATGGCACGAAAACCACGTAATCAACCTCTTACTTTTGAGTTTCCCATCATTTCTTAGCAAGATAATGATAACCTTAAAAATATTCCTTCTTCATTGCTTCCCAAGTTCTATGGACTAGTTATAGAGGACCCAGATACTTTCTTGTTTGAGTTTGATATCCTCTATCGTAGCTATGATTACACTTCAGATGCTCACAGACTAAAGTTGTTTCCTTCTACTTTGAAGGAAGGAGCCCTTAGATGGTTCATGAGTTTGGGAAGAGGTGTTGTTGATAGTTGGGTAGTCATGCAAATAAAATTTCTTAAGAAATACAAGAAATATTGTAAGAGTGGTAGTAAGGGAGATGATATATTCAGAATTCAACAAAGGAGGATGAAATCCTGGAAGACTATATCTCAAGATTCTTATTTTCCTTGAAAAAGAATTCAGACCATACTCTCAATGAAGAATCTCAGAAACTACTTTTTCTAAGAGGAATCAATGATACATGTATAGATTCCCTCGACCTGATGGGAGGAGGAGATATAACCCAACTACCTTAGGATGATATCAAGAAAATATGTCTCAAATACTCTCGAGCAATTGTTAAGAAGGGTAGAGGTCATCAAGCTACAGTGGGAAAGTCTTCTATTAATGGAGTTTCACATATGGAGATCACAAATTTGTTGTCTAACTTCAAGCAGGATATCAAAAACAATATGGCTACATAGTTGGATACTATGCAAGCTCGAAAGAAACATGAGGAAGCTGAAGCAATCTTGGCGGAGTTCTATCCACATTGCAGACAAAAGAAATGAGACTGTAGATGTAAGATGGTGGCTAACCTAGAGGCTAAGTAGTTACCTACTGACTTTAAGATGGTAGAGAGTGATGATGACCAAGTATTTTTTGTCACATAAAGGTGACCATGGGCTCAAAGACAAGGTATGCCTCAAGATCCTTTGACTTTTGGTAATCCTTATTCTAATTACAATAACCAATGGCAACCTACATATGGCCCATCACCACCTTGGAATACTTCTCAATCACATTGGCTTAACTATCAAAGTCCTCAATGGAAATCTCCTCAAGGAGGTTAGCAGTAGCCACAAGGACAATGGACTCCACCCCTAGGTAATTGGCAGCAGAACCCTCAATGGAGAAGTCCACAGTAATGGAAAAACCAATCCCCTGCCTCCATGCAGCTTCAGCAGCCACAACCTCTGACTCTCATGCCACCTCATATAGCACCTGCAACAAATACTGGCCCTCCAAAACAAACCCCTATGCCTACTCAACCATTGCCAAATCCTAATAATAAGTAGCAACAACAACAATAGCCTATGTATTTTGTAGAAGCCAATCAGTATCGAGCTTATGCCTTGAATATTCATGATATCCATCTCAGATCTGGAACCACACTTCTTGCTCCATAGCCACCTGTAATTACAGAGATTTCAGATTCTACATCTGAACAACCTACTAATCCTACAGAACATATACCTGTATCAGATATTGTCTCTAAGGAGCCTGTCCTGTAGCATCAAGCCAAACCTCCTTTTCCTCAGAGATTACAAATTACTACATCAAAGTCTATGGAAGAGCCTACCTTTGATATTTTGGATCATTTGAAGAATGCACACATTCAAATTCCTCTTTTCAAGCCATTAAAGATGTCCCAATTTATGGAAAAGTCATTAAGGAGGCCTGTTTAAAGAAACCAGGAAGAAAGAAAAAGGATCCCCAAACTATCTATGTTCTAGGACAGTTGGTAGATATTATGTTAGGGAAGATAGTCCTTCCAAAATATACTAACCCTGGGAGTCCTATGGTACAAATAAATATTAATAGCCAGATAGTAAAGAATGTTTTGATTGACCTTGGTGCAACCATCAATGTAATGACCAAGAATACAATGGGGTATTTGAATATCTTAAACATTCAGTCTACACCTACCATTCTGCAATTTGCTGATTGTTCCATAGTAAAGCCTGATGGAATGGTAGAAGATGTTATTGTCATCCTTGAGTCTTGGGAATACCCAGCAGATTTCACCATATTGTCTACTAAGGCAACTTTGGGAGGATATCCTATCATCCTAGGTAGACCATGGTTAGCTACGACTGATGCTTTTATAGGATGTTGTTCAAGAGACATGACAATTTCTGATGGTCAGTCAAGAAAGAAATTGGCTTTATACCTACCTGCTCAGCCTCAGCCAGACTTGTCTCAACCAATTTGGCTAGATTTAGGAGAGGAAACTGAAGAAGTTAATTCATTGGCCCACTTAATGATTCTACAAACTAATCCATTTTCACAGCTCTAGAGTGAGGATGACATGTTTTTACATATTTTGTAGTCTAACCCTAGTCCGAGTAGTCCATCTGCTACAGATAGCTGTCCTCAACAGTGTTTCCTGCAGCAACTGAATTTTGAGAGCATGTCACTTGAATCTCCTACAATTTATCATATTTGCTTCCATATGAAATACAAACACCACCTCTATCAGTAGCCTCCATGAATGATCTTATCAAGCAAGTAGAAGTGTCTCTAGGCCATTGTCTGAATATTAATAATAAGTTGCCTCAATCTCAACAAGCTGCCCTAGTCACAATGTTGCAAGAACAACATAGAGCTTTTGCATGGGACTATGGAGATATGAAGGGAATATATCCTTAGCTCTATACTCATAAGATCTACATTAACGAAGACTGTTTACCTGTTAGACAACCTCAAAGGAGGATAACCCAACACTCAAGGAAATAGTTAAAACAAAGCTCCAAAAATTGCTTGATGCTGGTTTTATCTACCCCATTTAAGACAATCAGTGGGTATCTCTATTGGCGATTATCCCTAAGAAAGGTGGAAAATAGAGAGTTTGTGTAGACTATAGGGAGCTGAACACAACAACTAAAAAGGATCACTTTCTACTGCCATTTGTTGACCAAGTACTAGACTCATTGTCTGGGAAAAAGTATTTCTCCTTTTTGGATGGATATAGTGGCTATAATAAAATTGGAATCGCCCCTGAAGATCAAGACAAAACAACTTTTACCAGTCCATGGGGCACTT
This sequence comes from Sequoia sempervirens, assembly GCA_007258455.2. Classification (NCBI taxonomy): domain Eukaryota; kingdom Viridiplantae; phylum Streptophyta; class Pinopsida; order Cupressales; family Cupressaceae; genus Sequoia; species Sequoia sempervirens. The sequence continues at coordinate 3,341 of VDFB02088252.1, forward strand.
TTTCCTACTCTGTCTTACCTTTTGGACTGTGTAATGCACCTGCAACATTTCAAAGGGCAGTGATAAGTATTTTTGCTAACATTTATCATGATTCTATGGAAATCTACATGGATGACTTCACTACTTATGGAGTTACTTATGACGAAGCATTAGCCAATTTGGAAAAAGTGTTGAAAAGATGTCAGGAGCAGAATTTGTCTTTGAATAGTGAGATATGCTTTATGATGATGCAAGAGGGAATTGTTTTAGGTAATCATGTCTCCCAAGCAGGAATTCAGGTTGATTATGCAAAAATACAAGTTATTCTAACTTTTCCAACACCTACAAAACAAAAGGATGTTAGAAGTTTCCTAGGACATGCTGGATATTATAGAAGATTTATCAATGATTTCAGCAAAATAGCCAGTCCATTATATGTTTTATTGACTAAGGATTCTAAATTTACCTGGACTGAAGCCTATGACAAATCTTTCGTGCAGCTTAATAATTTACTTACTCAGGCACCTATTTTTCAAGGACCGAAGTGGAGTCTGCCTTTTCATTTACACACAGATGCTTCTGATTATGCCATAGGGGCAGTTTTAGGACAGAAGGAGAATTCCATAGAGCATGCCATATATTTAATTACCAAAAATCTTCAAGGCCTTGAATTAAACTATACTATCACAGAGAAAGAATTGTTAGCAGTTGTGTATGCCCTGAACAAGTTTAGGCATTATGTCACTGGTTACCAAATATTTGTTCATACATATCATGCAGCAATAAGCTACCTCATGAATAAGCCTACCATATCTGGCAGATTAGCAAGATGACTCCTATTGTTGTAGGAATTTGATATCACGGTTATTGATAAGGTAGGCCGAGCTAATGTGGTAGCTGATTTCTTATCAAGACTTCAAACACCTACACCTGACACTCCTGAGGTGATTGATGATAGCTTTCCTAATGAACATCTATTTTTTATTGATGCTCAAACCCCATGGTATGCAGATATTGCAAATTATTTGGTAGCCAATAGAATTCCAGCACACTTCTCACCAAAGGAAAGGAAATTGCTAGTTGAGAAAAGTTATAAATTTTCATGGATTATAGACTGTTTATTTTATACAGGACCTAACCAAGTCATGAGAAGATTTGTGAGGGAAAATGAGACCTATGAAATTTGCATGCCAATTATGATGAGCCATGTGGAGGGTACTTTGTAGCCAAGAGAACAGCTATGAAAGTGCTTAATATAAGATACTATTGGACTACACTACACAAAGATGCAGCAGCCTACACTAGAAAATGTGAAAGATGTCAATGTATGGGGAGACTAACAAGGTCTAATGAAATGCCCCTGCATCCACAAGTGGTAGTCAGTCCGTTTGACAAATGGGGAATGGATTTTGTTGGGCTTATTGATCCTTCATCCAATGGGAAATCATACATTTTGGTGTGTACTGATTATGTAACCAAGTGGGTGGAAGTGAAAGCAATGACACATGCCCGTGACAATAAAGTTGCTAAGTTCCTATATGAGCATATTTTTACTCAGTTTGGAGTCCCAAGGGAACTTGTTACTGATCAAGAAGCTCAGTTTACATCTAATTTAATCATTGCATTGATGAATGATTATAAAATAAGGCATAGAAAGTCTAGCCCCTATCACCCTCAAGCTAATGGTCAGGCAGAGGTTACAAATAGAGAAATTGAGGCAATCCTTACCAAGACAGTCCAATTACACAAGAAGGATTGGAGCAGCCGCCTTCTTGAAGCAGTCTGGGCCTATAGGACAACATGGAAAACAACTATAGGGTTTACTCCTTCTAAGTTACTCTATGGTAAGACTTCCATGTTGCCAATTGAATTTGAGCATAAGACCTTAAGAACTGCTCTCCAGCTTAACATTGATATTTCTAAGGCTCAAAAGGAATGCCTCCTGTAGCTGAATGCATTGGATGAGCTAAGGAAAGCTACCTTGCAACATACTGAAACTATCCAACAGCAAAGAAAGAAATGGCATGACAATCATATTCAAAGTAAGCAATTCTCTGCTAGTGATTGGGCGTTGCTCTATGACTCCAGATATAAAGAAAATCGAGGTAAACTAACCACACGATGGCTTGGTCCTTATGAAATAGACAATGTGTTTGATAGTGGCTCAGTCCAGTTGGCTACAATAGATCCAGTTCGATTCAAGCTGCTGGTTAATGGACATTGTCTTCGGTTGTATCATAAGCCAACATCCAAAGATGAATTTATGCAACAATTTGTTTCAAATACGGCCACTGATCTTCCTGCAGTGAAAGGCTTTGGTATTTCTCCTGCAGCATCTCTTTAAATTCCACGTTGCATGCCCATAATAAAGGTTTCCTTTTAAAGGAAGCCACGTTCTTTGTTTTCCATCCATCACCACCATTCATTCTCTTTTCTTCCACGTCATCCATCCTGTCGTACTACCCTGATTCATGGTTTCTATTCCAGCCATCATTTCATGGTGCGCTGTGATCTTTCCTAGTATGAACGAGCATTAATTAAAAGGTACGCGATATCTTTTGTTATCACATTATTTATTTAATTCACTAATTCAACAACTGCTATGTACATATTAGTCTTTATCGCCCATTCTTCACCTGTCCTTTCGTCCATGTGTGGACACATGTCAACTTTTAAGTAGGGGGCGGGATAATCCATTTCAAACCTTTTCTTATGTCACTGTCACAACTAATAAGATATTCTTATTCTTCTTGTACTTTCAAAATATGGCTGCATGTTTTATCTAAGCAACATTAACTGCTTGATATGATTAGTTCCTAAAATAATTACATGCAATTATCTTTCGAGTCATTCTTGGAAAAGAAGAGAAAGTGACGACATGACAGAAAGTCTAAGCAAAAAGAAGCAGAGCAGAAGAATTTTCTTTTGAATTTTCAGAAAACGTTTGAGTTTTTGGAATCTCAGCAGAGGTAATTTACAAATATGGGTGGTCAATTGATAAGACATGAGCCTGTAGCTCATGAGCTTTTAACACAAAATCCTCAAACAATGCAGGCATTCAGTAATTGTGGTTGGCTAAACTATTTTCTGAGGTTAGATTCTTTATATGAGGAAGCTGCTGGTAAATTTTTAAGAACTTTTTCAAAAGGGGAAGCTTTAGTATGGGGTCTGATAGTGACTGTAATAGAAGAACGAATTGCTGAAGTAACTGGGCTTCCTGCAGCAGGAGAAAATTTCTCTTCAGATGTTGTTTCTGCTAGGGCAGAGTTTACAGTACCAACTGATGGACCCTTGGAGGTCTCTAAACAAGGATGCAAACGAGTGTCGATGCCCTTCCCATATTCAGAATATGCTGCATTTATAATTAGGTACTTAACTTGTGAGGGACGCTTCTCCTATTTACATTCATACCATTTTAAGTTATTGATCCATATGAGGCATGGGTTAGCTGTTAATGTCCTAATTTTTTGTTAAATCTTTTAAAAACAAAGTGCCCATGAAACCTAGAGGGGAAGGGACAACTCTATTTCCCATCATGCCCTCATTAAACTGTTGATTGAGAGTACCCTGAGGGATGTATCACCCCTTTCTTGGCAAGAATTTGTTGCCCAAAAGGGTTTACAACTTCTAAAACCTCCTAGAGAAATCCCTGCAGCACCTACCCCTATAGCATCTATTCATGTGGCATCCACACTAGAACCCTTTATCAGAGTACAAACCAGGTCTACTGGTAGAAGAGAAAAAGGAAAAATGAAGGTAGGAGAGTCATCTAGGGTAGAAAAAACCCCAGAGTCTGACCTTCAAAGACAATAGTGTCCCTTTCCTGCAACACCTCATCATGTAGTAGTTCCTCCTACAACAACACCTGTTTCCACTGTAGTTTCACTATCATCCTCTTCTGTTGAGTCTAAACCCTCTAGGTAAGTCAGGAAGAGGAAAGTCACGAGAGTGCCTCCTATAGCTGCCACATTGCCAAAAAGAGTTTCAACAAGGAAACAACGTAAAGTCACCTCAATGTCTGCTCAAACTGAAGTTATAATAATTTTAGAGGAGTCTGAAGAATACAGCCATGATGATTCTCAGAAAGTACTTGAGAATGTTTCACATAGCCCACCTGTTGTTCCTAAGGAAATGAAAAATGAACCAATGGAAGTTGACGAAGCACAATATGATAGTAATGAAAGGGGAATGCCAAGTCTTGATGACTTAGCTGAGGCAACTAGGCAAACTTCAGAGGAAGTACAATCTCCTCCTGCAGTTGAATAGGATTTCATCCTACAGCAAGAGGAAGAGCAACCTGAACAATTGGAAGTGTCGAATGAAGCTTCATTGCCCCCTGCAACTTGTCAAGCCATGGTTGTCTATAAAAAGATATTTCTGATTGAATTTTTGGAATACCTTAGGACCACATGGAGATTGGTCACATTTCAAACCTTGAGTTTCCGCCACTTAGCCAAGACTGAAATTCAACAAAGTCTTTGGGAGGAAGAGAAGAAGAAATTGAAAAGAGAAATTGAAAGATAGAAACAGGAAATCCAAGAGATGAAAAAGAAAATGGATGAAATGATGAAAATAATTGGTAAGATTGTGAAGTGTAGACCATCGCCTAGAGTCTATGCCTTGTGCCTAAAGGAACAATTTCTTTGGTTTCAATTAATGAGAATTTCAAGGAATTTAGATCATGTTATTCATACAACCAAAGAATTTTATGATGCATACCAAGTGCCTCCTAATTGGCTAAAGAATTCTTTATGTGAATTTTATTTTCATGGATTGATAATTCCCTCTAAAATAGAGTGGAATCCACTTCTTTATATTGGTGATATTCATTGAGGTCACTTATGTCATGGGCAGCCAATGAGACCAATTATGGCAGACAATTGGAAGCCTATGAAGAAGTTGAAAGGGATGAGCCTATACCACTACGATCAGAAAGCACAGATCCCTACACAATGTTGAAAACTTGGCTCACTGTTGCATATGGGTTCAACAATCAAGCTGAGAGAGTAAAAATATTTGATATCAGAAAGAAAGTGTATGAGGAATTCAAAAGCCAACTGTATCTATTTTGGAAGCTTGCCTCTTCCATAATTGAAAAGAGATGGGAGAAATTGACTGTTGGGCTCAGGAAATCTAAGCCACATAGCCCCCTAAATTTTGAAGCAGCCCTTGGAAGGACAAAAAAGTACATACAGCTTGGTCTTCAGAAGAGGTTCGAGTTATGGTTGCCAATAACATTTTGACCTCCGGTTTTAATGTGGCCACTTTATCCCTATCGAGCTACAAATGTTAATAAGGATACAAAAAACCTCATATATGAAACATGTCAAAATTTTAGAGGTTTCTATTATAAATTTGGGACTGTTCCAAAAATCCATACTGCTCCTACAAATTTCAAGGAAACAACCAGGAAACTTAATGCTGGTGGACCATCATTAGGTTAAGTAGGGGGCAGATGATGAGCTTAGGATATGCTCATAATTTGAGTATCATGATGTATTTTTAATATCTCTACTTTTACTGCTAATGGATGTTTTAACTCTTTTATTATAGACTTTTTATCTAAAATGGGTAGTATCCTATAGCAATACATTCCTACATTCCTGCAGCCTAATATCTCCATGTGTCTTATTAATTACCCTGTTTGACTTCCCGAATGACTGATATAATGCATATGGTTTTTGAATAATGGGATAGATTTAATATGTAATTAATGAATGTATCATGTTGTTTTCCACAAATGCTTTCTTTTGCCTCTGTCGCCTTCAGCATCACAGATTGTTGAAGGGAGCATGAATGAGTCAAGCGTAGCAGACTTTGGCCTTGCAGTAAAGTCCATTTGTAGCACGGTGTCGAGGAAGTTGTTCCAGCGAAGACTCTCTATCTGGGTCGTTGGGAAGAAACTTAAATGATCATTAATCTGGAAAGAGTGGAATGCTAAATTCTCTAGATCGTGTTGAACGGATATGTTTTCATTTATGAGAAGTCTGTTACTTGGTTTCAGGATTCATTTATGTCCACATCTTTCTCTGTTAGAGTTAGGTAGTTAGTTTCTTTTCTGGTTTAAATAAGTGTTCCTCTTGCACGAGTGAGCAAGCATAGCATGTAAAAGATAGTATGATAATGAGAAGAAAAATATGTAAGAGTTAGTATTATGATAAGAGATAGATTTTTGTGTTAGTTTTCATATGGGTAGAACAATGTATATCATTATGAGTTTATGAATAAAAGCTGATGAAGTTTTTTGTTCAATTCTTGCATAGCTGTTTGATGCTTGCTAAGGGGGCCCACTTAGTAAGTATCTATAGTTAGTTAGTTGTTTATTTTCTGTTGATCATAAGTTATATTTTGTTCTTGAAGTTTTAGTGCAAACTCAGTCTTAGATTATTCCTACAGCATCGGGAATCCATCCCTGTGTTTGTTCCTGCAGCATAGGGCTAGTTCATAGTTTGTTTCTCAGTTATAGTTGTTATGGTTCCTAATTTGATTAAGTTTAGAAGGCTTCGAATTACATTCCTATAGCATAAGTAGAATTCCTTTCAAGCATTTATTTTTGGTAAATCGTGATTGAAACTAGTTCTTAGTGCACATACAGTGCTGCTCCATTTCAAGTATATGTTCCCTGGTTTGACAAAGTAAATGAACAACCATAAGAAGATGTTAGTCACCTGCTGGAATGTCCAATTCCCAGGTTAGGATTTTCTGTTACTTTTTATCCTTTTTTGGGCGCGACCTATGGAGAATCATGGAGAAATCTAGGTTGAGGAGATGCAACTAGCCATCAAATCAATCCTAAAGACTTATTTTCAAAGTGATTCCATCTTCCATTTTCTCTCTAACTTTAACCTAAGGAAGGTTTGCATGTCATTAAGATTCATTTATAATGTGATTTAGGGTATCTTAGAATGAGTCTTGCATCTTTCTAATTCCATTTATGCATCTTATTATTGCATATTAGAAAAGGGTTGCATCTTATTTTCAGACTTCCTAGTCTTAGATGCACTTAGGGCTAGGGTTTTATGTAGATTTTATCTCTTTCAAAGTTTAAATACCAACTAGGGGTTTGACCAAGGAAAACCCCCCATTAGAAATCAATTTATACTCTGTTTTGTAGGTATTTTCACAAATTCAAATATGGGTTTCCATCAGAAAATAGAGTACAGACTGTGGGCTACCATTTCCACTTTTAGATTTGCAAAAAATTCAAAGTGGACTAAGTCGCCAATAGTGGTGACTTAGTCCCACTACCCTGGTCTATTAGAAGCTTTTACAGATCTAGATACCCATTTGGCAGAAATAGGTTCCTGAGTAGTTTCTTTGATCTAGGACTAAGTCGCCCAGCTTGGCATAAGTGTCCAAGTTGGCCTGAAAATCAAAATTTCCATAATTTTAGAGGCATCTACAATCTTCATTTCAGCCTTCATCAACTTCTAGGTGCACAAATTTTTTTTAGCATCTTCATTTTGTTCTTTATTGCATTTAATCTATCATTCTACATATCACAATGTGTTTTCAAACAACTTGCATTTCTTAGGTTTTACATCAATAAGTCATATCTCTTATCAGTTTATTGCATTAATACATTCCATCTAGGAATATTCCATTCATCCTTGCATTGATTTTGAGTGTTTACATTGCCCATTTGGCCCATCTTTCTCCTTTTAGGTGGAAAACCCTAAAAGTGAAAGAAATTCCTTGGGTGCCAAAATCAATAGAATTCAATGATTCTTCCTTCTTCATAGGTTTTTAATTGTGTGTACATAAATGATTGATACATATTTCTATGGTTTTATGTTTAAATCCTCAAGCATGTTGTCTCATTCCAACACCTTTAAGAAGAAAACTCATGTAGTATACAGGTCATAGGTTATGTTATTGATGCCAATATATTTTAGTTGTGAAAATTGTAGACACTTTAATTTGTCCTCACAATCGTAACGACACTCATCTATTAATTAAATAGATATTATTATCTACTTAATCAATTCATTCAGTATTTTCCTCTATTCAGGCATTTCATCAAATCATTAAACCATTAAAATATTAAATAATTTTTCATCCAATCATTCTCATCCTACATTTGTATAAATCATGATCATGCATATAACATTTCACCATTTGTTCCTAGTCGTTCACGACATAAATCATTCTTGTTAATCATTTTTATTGTATAAATCATTTGCATAAATCATCATTAATCATTAAAATCATGTCACAACAATCATTTACATATCCATATTCCATTAAATCATTATTAATCATCTTCATTCACATTTAAATCCATTTAATCATTTTATTTAATCTCATTATTCATAAACCTTTCATCGTGCATTTATCTCCCCTCTTTATCATTTGCATTCAAATGTATTTTACTTAATCAAGTAATGTGGGATAAATTGGTATTCTTCAGCTCACATCTTTAATCCCACATTTCCTTCTCAACACCTCTCCATCCCCAAAGATTCCTATTTAAATTGGATTTCCCCCTCATTTTGACACTCACAAATTTTGCATATACATATATCTTCACATCTTCGCATTAATCCATTCACCAATTGCCTCTTGATGCACCTATGCTTGCCAAATCTAAGAGAAAAAGTACATGAACAAGACCTTGGTGTTAGGATGCCAATGGAGACTAATTTCTTTTAAAAGTATTTTTGTTGTTTATGTAGTTTAGAAGTTTGCATTTTTGGTTTTTCTTTGACTTAGAATGGCTCTATTGATGTGGGCATGAAATGGTGATTCTTGTTCATAGAATCATGCATTTTATGGCTGAGCTCACAAAAATAATTCTACTTTTCTTTCTAAAGGTTATAAACATTGTAATTCTTATGAAATATTGATGTATGATCATGAGAAATATTGAGTTGTGTGAGTACTAGCTGAGTAATTTGAATTTGTATGACAAAGCAATATTATAAATCTTAAATCATTTGGTGCATCACCTCCCAGGGTTAATACTTTCACTTATAGTTTCTCTTACATTATTTTTCCTTATCAAACAATAATATATATGAGATCCATTGAAGGAACTAGCCCTCTCTAGAGGTTCATCTTCACTATAAGTTACCCACAACTTGACGATGATCCCACGTTTCATAGGAAAACTAAGTATCACACTTAGCTATGGTGCAATCCTAGTGACAATAGTTTTTGGCAATGCTCAGTGGGACCCTAAAATTATTTTTAGTATGAGAATTACTCCACATTCACTACTTTTCTAGTATATATAACAATACCTCTAATCTTTTAAGGTGACAAACACATACTTGGTGACTCTACACTATAATTTTGAAGCAAATACAGTATAAAGCAACACATTAAAAGATTGCAAACAAGAAGGTAAACTATTTTTGAGTATTTACAACTCTCACCAACAAGAAGAAAAGCGAGAGTAACAAGAAGTAGCATTAGCCCACTAGAAAGGACACTTTCTACCCCTCTGAATCATAGACCTACAATATTTGTTTCAAGAAATCAAGTACCAAATCTACAAGAACTAGAAAATCCTATGGAAACATAGTTTTATTTTGTACTATTTAATGGGGCTATCCCATGAGATCTTTCCCAACATGATGAAATACATGTGGTAGGCTTTAGCAGCTTTCCTTTTTTAACTAGAGAAAATCAGACTATAACTTTTGAGTTTATTAGAGATGTGCCCACACTGTGTGTAATTCACAATATCACTGTTAAAAATATGGAAATCAAAATTCTAGCTTCTTTAATGAAGAGAAAGGAATTACAATGGCTCGGGAGTTTACTTGTAAATTCAATCAAAGTATAGGACCAACTGAGGGACCCCTTACACAAGCATTTTGAGAATAAATCATATCACTTGTCCTTGGTAGAGCAACTAACTACTATCAAGAGAGATCCATAAGAACACATGACAAATTTCAACTTCCACTTCTAAAAGACTTGGGATAGAATCCTACAAATGGTAAGGCCTTTAGATGAGCATGAATTTCTATACTTTATTAAATCTCTTATCCATGATAATTTAGTCTATGGGTAGGAATACACTCTCCAATGCATATGAGATTTCTATCAAGATAGAAAACAACCTTATATAGGCTATTAAAATAGCTCTAAGGCCCCTAATGCTGATTTTTCAAAAGTGAAACCACTTATACCATTGCAAGTACCTCCTATATCTATTATACCTATTTTAAGTTACCAATCATTTTCCCAAGAAAAAGTTGTCACATCTAAATCTCATGAATTGTAGGAGATAAAGGTACTATTACAAACTTTTTTCAATGAGTTAGTAAACATCAAGAGACAATAAACTCAAATTTTTTATCAACCCAATAAACCTAATAGGCCTCCTTACCATGATAACCCACAAGATTAGAGAAGAAATTTCAATGCTAGGACATATTATCCTTGCAATCAGAATGTTGCTAGCACTTATAGAGAGCCTATACTAGTATAAAATAACATGACACAATACTATGAATGGTATTTCCCATGTAACCAACCTCATAACAAAACCAAAATTTCTAATAGAATGCTAAATCAGGAAATTATGACACAAAATAGCAATACTATTCAACAAGATGCAACACAAGAAACTCATGAACAATAGGGTTCTAATCCTAAGCATGGTTATGATGATGTCACTCTCATTAATTGGTAGGGTGAAGATTTTTGTGAGGTAAATCATCCACATGGGAAAAACTAGTCATCCCACTCTATAGCAACCAATACAAGGGCCAAAGAGAGTGTTGTTGCTATAGGATAACAAGCTGATAAAGGGAAAAATCAAGCTTCTATAAGCCACCAAGGTACTGCAAATCCACCACATTATCAAAATGTTCAAACATTATCAAGAGGCCAAGTTGTGGAAAACAAAGATCAACCTAGAAGCCAACCACAACCATTGCAAACACAAGAGGATACTATTGTTACCAAAGTAAAACTAAAGGTTAGTACAATTCCATTTAATATTTTGGAGCATACGAAAAAATCAAATGTCAGTATGTCAATGCGAGACTCTATATCTCTTCTTGGGAAAAAAGATTTGTTGCAAAATTATTTATCTGAAATCAACCTTTTTATGTATCTTTTATTATTGATGAGCATCTTGTCCATAATTGCATGATTGAATCAAGGGAAAGAAACTCTATAATGCCAAAAAAAATAGTGGAAAAGCTTGGATTATTATATGAGCCACTTTCCTTGAAGGAGTAGTACAGTTCGATGGTACAACCATTAAGACTATTGGGTCCAATAAAGGTTTGAGCCTCACCTTACATGTTTGTCCAAATTTCTCCACTCCTCAAGAAATTTATGTTTGTAGCTTCGTAAATTTTCACCCTTGACAATATCACATTGGTTTTTGTTCCCTCCAATGTGCTTGGACCTAATTATGGACCTCATTTTCTAAAGTATGTATTCAGTGCCCATTTTTAATATTTATTGGAAAATAAAATATGCAAGATCAAAGTATGCATTTACTATTTTTCCCCCGACACTTTGGATCCTATAAAATGTTGGATATGGACTAGGGAACCTTGCACCCTTATCCTCTTAAAATAACCCCAAATTTAAATATGTCGGTGTCAATAATTTATTATTTGAAATTTAAATCCTAATTGTCAACCATTGGGATTTAATTTTTGGGAAATTATAATAATTGCATATATATACTTAGTTATTTTATCATTTCAACTAAGAAGGAAATTATTGAGCAAATTGAAGATCTTAAAATCAATCAAGGGTAGTCAATAGAAGATTTATCAAAATTATTGCATCATTATTTTTAGTCTAGCATTGTGTAAATCCTTCATCATGTTTTGATGTAAGTTTGTTCATATTTTGTGATCATTTTTTTGGTGAGCACTAGAACTTGTACGTCTTCAAATCAAATCAATTCAAATTGCAATTAATCCTCGAAGGTGATGAGCACAACTTCAATCCCTCAAGGAGATCAGATCTGAGTGGTGAGTTGCAAAATTTTTTGATTCATCATTCATTTGTCATTTAGCCTTTATCCCTCAAATGAATACACTCTCTTTATAATCAATTTTTCCATTGTGGAGGTATAGATACTAACATGGGATTTGATTGAGGTAAACCCCTATATGGCACAACCCTTCCCTCCTTTTGAATGTGATTGGTAAGTTGTGACTACTCTTCATGGCTCCAACTTGTAAAGGTCATTCCAAAACTTTTAGGCCTTCCTTCTAGAAACACTTGTGTTTATTCAGTTTATATACACAACACAAACAAAATTCTACCAATGAAATCATATCATTCTTGAAAGAATTTAAATTCTAAGTTAATTTTTTTATCTGAAGGATTTAATGGTTCTAACTATGCACATAGTGAGTGCATTATTTAACCTCCTATAATTTTTATCGATCACCAATACTTGTAAAATAAGAAGCAATGAATTTGATGCAAGATATAAGTTAGTGAGCTTTATATGCTATGGCAGGATGACACTTTGTAGGATTTTAAATGGTCACCAACCCTTTATATTTTAATGACCTAGATGAAACGAGTTCAAATGGGTTGGAGTTTATTGAAAATATATTTAATTCAATAGGAAGTTGATTTCCCATAAATGTTAAAATTTGGCTTGCTACTGAACTATGGGATTATGCAATTGAACTGGTTAGATCGATCTTTGTCATTTGCTTTATATGGTCTATCCTTAGGGTCATGTCACTGTAATTTAAATTGGGCTGAGTATGTGATGTGTTGATGTCATTTCATGTATGATTCTAAGAAATTTGAAGCGAACCAAAAATACTTCAATTAGAATGATTTAGTTTAGTAGGAGATAAAAAGTCTACAAGGTGATGATATGATAATGTCATCATTATTTTATGTGGGAAATCCTAAGTGAACTTGCAATTTAATTATTTTTTAAATGGGAAGATTCAATAAGGCATCAAAATTCCATAATGATTTAAATTAAGCTTGTACAGGACACTTTTGTAGTGAAATCCAAGTGAACTAGAAAGTTAAGGTTTAAGAGTTTGGTTCACTTGGAGGTTTGTCCTCCATAAAGTTTTAAATTGAGTTCAAAACATCAGTAATACAAAAGAGTCCTAATGAACAAGAAAATTACACTTCAAAAGTTTAGTTCACTTAAGGGTTAGATTTTTGGAAATCTTTAAATTAACTTTATGAGAAGCTTAGGTGGGGGAAACCAAAAGTTATTCAGAAATTTTAATATTTCAACTATATTAGGTTCGCTAGAAAATGAACTTTCTACAAAAATGCATTTGTAAGAAAACCCAATTGAACTTTCCATGCATGATTTGATCATGTAACTTCCTTGGATATGATAAAGACAACAAAACTACAAGCAAATAACTTGCTCATTTTGAGTAATTTGGGAAACTTCAAACAAAGACATTTAATTTTTCAACTCTTTCTAATGCAACTATCCCTTGATTGCAGTTGAACTATTGTTCGTAGGAGTTGATATACTGTTAGTTAGGAGTTGAGTTGTTGTTTCGTACTAGTCTTCGTAGGAGCTAATTAGGTGTTGATCCCTTAGTTTTAGACTGCAGTTACTGTGTAGTCATGTAGGAGTAATTTAGGTGATGTTTTGGATTGTTGTTATTGTGCAGTCATGTAGGAGTGATTTAGGTGCTTTTGTTGGTTAAAATGAGGATAGTTGTTAACGTAGGAGTTTAATTTTTGGTGGATGTAATGTTCACTTTTTAGAATAATAAAAAAATAGAGTATCTGTGTAAGAGTAGCTAGAATCTCCATATCTTCTATGATTTCTATATTATCATGCTTCTTTCCTCTGTTGTACAAAGGAAAAGTTTCTTTATCTTTTCTTACACCTTGGTTATCCTCCTTCTCACATCATGATATAACTCCATTTTTGTACTTCACAATTTTCCTCTTCCCACAAAATTGAGCTTTGATTTTATTTTCTCCGATACCAAAATGATGCAAATGAATCTTCAATTCCTGCAAAATGTAAAGTGATAGTAGATGGTGTTTCAACAGATAACCTAGTAAGTATTGAAATGGTGCAAAAGTTAAATCTTTCTTGTATTCCCAAATCTAAACCATATAAGATCTCTTGATTGAAGAAAGATCAAAGTGTGTTGGTTAATAAATATTGTTTTGTTACCTTTAATGTTGGACCCTATGAAGATAAAGTATTGTGTGATGTCATACGTATGGATGCTTACAATTTATTATTGGGAAGACCCTAGCAATATGACAAGCATGTAGTTCACCATGGTAGGGAAAATGCTTAGGAGATATAACATGAGGGTCAAATCCATATTTTGAAGCCTTTCAAAGAAGAAGAACCAACTAGAATGGCAATGCTAACACTGTCTATAGTGAGTTGGAAAGAGTTTTTCAATGAGTCTAAGAATGAGATTTTCTATCTATTATTCCCTAGAGGGGAAGATAAATCGTATCAACAAACTGTCCAAGTAGAAGTGTAAAAAATATTAAGCCAATATTCTAACTTGATGCCAATTGATATACCAGTTAGCTCACCTCCTTCTAGGAGAATCACCCATCAAATTGATCTTATTCCTAGTGGTAGACTTCCAAATCAGGCTGATTATAGATTGGCTCCTCTAGAAAATGACGAAATGAGAAAATAGATTGCAAAATTATTAGAGAAGGGATTTATGAAAGAGAGCATGAGCCCATGTGCAACACCTACTCTACTTTCACCCAAGAAAGGAGGGAATTGGAGACTATATATGGATTCTAGATCCATTAGAAAATGCACTATGAAGTGTTGATATCCAATGCCCAAAATGGATGACTTGTTAGATTGCCTAGTAGGTGCCAAAATCTTCTCCAAAATTGATCTCAAAAGTGGATCCATCAGATTCAGATTCACAAAGGAGATGATTGGAAGAACTGATGAGGTAAAAATAACCTCATCATGATAATACCATAAAGACCTAGTTCATACATGCAAATCTCTATCCTCTGCCAATTAATTAAATTTTAGGAGAAATAATTACTTAATTTTTAGTGAGAAATTGTATAAACTTTATTTCTTTTGATTTCTTGAAGTATTTTTCCAATACAAATTTAATGGGTTATTTTGAGTGTTTTGTAGATAATAATCGGTCAATCAAGTTGTAGCTTAGAAGCATCCAGCCAACACGTGCTCCAGAATAGGTTGAAGATATACGCTGGAAATATGCTCTAGAACTTTAGGGTGATGGACCGGAGATATAGTTACTCTTTCAAGTTTTTATTTTTGTTATCCTTTGAGTCAAAAAATTTATGGCTCAACTTGAGCCTCTTAAATACTGTGTAATGCGTTTTTAAAGACATACGAGTTATTCATAGATTTTTTTTAGATATTTTAAATGGTTATCCATACCATTTGAAATATAGGATGCAGTTAGAGTTTTTCTATAAAAGACATGATCTCCAGAAGTAAGATATAGAGTGAAAAAGTAATGTTATACTGTCAGAATGTTTTCTGAAGTTTATGAATAAAGAGATTGTTATCTACAATTTTTGAGTCATGTGTTATGGATGATAATAATGGTTGATAGAAGCATCTCTAAAATAACTATGAATGTGAGTTGAGAATGAATGTGATAACGCACGAGCTGGCCACTCGACATGAGATGACTTGAGTAGATAAGTGTTTTCTTTTTGTTGTTCTTTAGAGAATTATTGAATTTACTGTTATGAAATTTTAGTTCTGAAGTATTTGTTGCTTTTCACTTCCGTAGTTTCTGTTATTAACTGTTAGAATCTTTTTTGTTAAGAAGATGTTTTATGGATTGTTATAATTTTTTCTGCTTTTATAATTTTTCATCTTCTTAGTTTAATTGTTTATGTACTTTTTAATTAAGTTATCATGCTTTCTAAATTAGTTTTCTTTTGTTTTCAGTTCAAATATTTCTTGTTTTCTTAGGAATAAATTGCTTTACAATTTTATAATTAGACAATTTAAAGTTAGAATTAATATTAAGTTGTTCTTAAAAGTTAGAAAGCATGAGGGAGACAGTCCAGACTTCTTCTATTGCAAATTTCCTTGGACACTACTTAGTCGACAAATTGAATTTTATATTCTAAAGTAATGGGACCTAACGATAGCCTATCAAGACTGCCTTCAAATACCAAAGATGGATTGTATGAGTGGGTAGTGATCTTATTTGGTTTGTCAAATTCACTAGCTACCTTCATGTCGACAATGAATCAGGTATTTAGACTACACATTGGAAAAAAATCCATAGACTATTTTGATGATATCTTGACTTTTAGTAACAATATGGAGGAAAATGTAAAACATTTAAGGGTGGTACTTGATACACTCAGAGAAGAAAGGTTTTTTATCAACCCTAAAAAATAGTGAGTTTTGCAAGAATGAATTGGTCTTCTTGGGTAGTGTTGTTTCAGCTATTGGGTTGAGCGTGGATCCTGAAAATGTTAAGGCTATTCTTGAGTGGCCTACTCCTCAAAATATCACGAAGGTGAGAAGCTTCCACAGGACAATGAATTTTAATAAGAGATTCATTAAAAAATTTAGTGGAATAAGTGCACCTATGATGGATTGCACAGGAGGAAAGGCCTTTAGTTGGACAAAGGAAAATGAATTGAGTTTTGAACACCTCAAAATAAAGATAACTGAGGCTCCAATTCTTGCTATGCCAAATTTTGAGAAACCTTTTATAGTTTAGTGTGATGCTTCCAAAGTAGCTATTGGTGAAGTGTTGAGCCAAGAAGGTAAACATGTGGCCTTTTTTAGTGAGAAATTAAATGACGCCAAAAAGAATTATACTACTTATGATAAGGAATTATATGCTATTGTAAAAACATCAAAATATTGGAGGCATTATATTCTTCATAGGGAATTCATTTTGATTATTGACAATGAAGCTTTGAATACATTAATTCTTAGGGTAAGTTGTCCCACAAACATGCCAAATGGGATTCATTTTTGCAGGCTTATACCTTTGTTGTGCAACATAGGAGTGGTAAATCTAATGTGATGGTTGATGCTATAAGTAGAATGTGTCATTTGTTGGTTGTAATGAACAATGCACTTGTTGGTTTTGATGAAATGAAATATGATTATCCAACAAATCCATATTTTGGAAATATTTATGCATTCTTAAATAGTCAAGACCAGACAGATGTGCATTCTTGTGAAGACTGTTTGCTAGTAGATGGATTTTTATTTAAGGGACCTCAGCTTTGTATTCCCTTTGCATCAAGGAGAGGAAAACTAATAAGGGAGATGCACTCAAGTGGTCCTGGTGGACACTTTGTATGAGATAAGACGTTTAAATTGGTGCATGAAAATTTATTTTCGCCAAATATGCAAAGAGATGTGAATAGGTTCGTTGCTACTTGTAGGGTGTGTCAAATTGCAAAAGGAGGACAAAAGATATAGGCCTTTATATGCCTCTACATGTGCCAACAAAACCATGGATTGACATTTCCATGGATTTTATCTTGGGGCTGCCATGAACCCAGAGAGGATTTAATTTAGTGTTTGTAGTGGTTAATCATTTTTCTAAAATGACACACCTCATACCCTGTAAGAAGGCCAATGATGCAAGTCAGGTAGCACACTTGTTCTTCAAGGAAATAGTGTGGTTATATGGTATTCCAAAAACCATAACCAGTGATAGGGACCCAAAGTTCTTAAGCCACTTTTGTAGAACCTTGTGGAAGAAGTTGGATAATAGATTGCAATACAGTTCAACATACCACCCCCAAACCAGTGGTCAAACAGAGGCAGTGAATAAGAGCTTGGGAAATCTATTGAGGTGTTTGATTGCTAACAATCTGTGATAATAGGATTTGGTTCTATCTCAAATGAATTTGCCTATAACTCTAGCATAAACAAATCTATTGGTAAGTCTATATTTTAACTTTTGTATGAATCAAATCTTAAAGGAATTATGGATTTAATGGATATACCAGTAAACCCACAAATCATCCAAGTTGCTACAAATTTTGTAGAAAACATCCAAGAGATACACCAAAACGTTAGGCACAAGTTGCAAGCCATGAACGAACATTATAAAAAAATTGTTGATATGCATAGGAGAAAACAAATATTCTAGGAAGGGGAAATGGTCATGGTGCATTTACGCAAAGAGAGGTATCCTCAAGGTACCTATAACAAACTGAAACCTAAGAAAATAGGTCCGTGCAGAATTCAAAAGGTGATAAATGACAATACTTATGTGCTTGATCTTCTTAGGGATTTAGACATCAGTGGACTATTTTTAGTGTTGTCGACCTTTACCCATACTCTACAAGGAAAATGATGATCAGGTAAATATAGAATAGTGTGGCAAGGAAAGCAATTACTGGGCCAAGCACATACCGAAGAAGAAAAAAGAGCAGACTGAACGAGTGTTCAATACTAAATTGCTTGCTACATAGTCCAGGGCATACAAACTGTATTTTCTTATATGGAAAGGCCTCCCAGATTCATATAAAACTTGGATCACAGAGATTGATTTGCTTAAATATAGCAAGACAAATCCTTTAAATGAATTTGAACCAGGAGGTTCAAAAATTCTAAAAGGTGGGGAGGATGATGCAACTATCCCTTGGTAGTGGTTGAATTGTTGTTCCTAGGAGTTGATCTTCTGTTAGTTAGGGGTTGAGTTGATGTTTCTTACAAGTCTTTGTAGGATCTAATTAGGTGTTGATCCCTTTGTTTTAGACTGTAGTTATTGTGCAGTCACGTAGGAGTGATTTAGGTGTTGTTTTGGACTACAATCACTGTGAAGTCACATAGGAATGATTTAGGTGCTTTTGTTGGTTAAAATGAGGATAGTTGTTAATGTAAGAGTTTAGTTTTTGGTGGATGTAATGTTCAGTTTTCAAAATAATAATAAAAAAAAATAGAGTATCTTTGTAGGAGGAGCTAGAATCTCCATATCGTATGTGATTTCTATAGTGTTGTGCTTATTTCCTCTACTATACAGAGGATAAGTTTCTTTATCTTTGTAGAAATTGAAGATTGGTCTGCATCACTTTCCACCTATGATAAAATCTTAACCACTTGGGAAACCAAATTTTAAGATTTTTTAGGGATTTTGGAAAATGCTTCAATGACTAGAATGGACAAGAACAAAGAAAAAGAGGGGGTCATCATTTTGCTAAAACCAAAAAATTGAGTATGTTAAAGTCCACAACAATAACAACCATTAAAATTTGTAAAACTTGGTCAGGAAAATCTAATATGTAGATTGAAAAAGTTACTATACGTAAGGCTGAAAAGAAGCAAAGTTGGTTTATATGTACATGTAAAGCATGGTGAGGATTAAATTATTATTATTGTTCTAGATGTAGATGACTTAACCACCATTGGAGATAATGTGCAAGAAATGATTTGGAGTTGATGCACTATTTTTTTTAGGTATGCAAATATGACAACTATAAGGTAAAATATGTTTTCACAGATCAAATATGCTCTTGATGTATTAAGAAAATTTAGGATGAATGAATGTAAACTTCGTAGAATTAGAACTTAGATTGAATTCTAACTCCCATCAAGTTATATATTAACATTTATGATAAGTTAGGAACCTATTGTACCTCACTATAACTAGAGCAGATATTGCATAGGTTGTTAACATTGTATGTAGGTACATGGCAGATCCACACATTGAGCATTGGGATCAAGCAAACCATTCCAATTATGTGCAACTTTAATATATCTCCATACATTGCATAGTTTTCAATGAGCGTTGAGTTAGTTTAGCAAGTGGGTAATCAAGTATCAGCTGGATGCTCATTATCTTCAAGCAGGCGCAATGGAAATACAACCATCTTCTCCTGATATGCACTTTACTATGGATTGACTGATGAGAGGAGTGACAGGATAGCGCAAATAATTAAATCCTATTTCTGCGATGTCAAACAATAGGATTAGGATAAAGCCTTCGGATGCGCACGTTATAAATAGAAAATCAGTCACTGCTAGAGCAGACAAAGTAGAATTTGAATCTTCCAACCTAACATTCTTGCTACGCACATTCTTGACCAGAATTGGGAGTATAAAGCTCTGATTTGTCTCGTTCTTCTTGGATCTGCATTCCTGCCTTGCTGTTTTCAAACCTAACGTTTAGACAGAAGAAATACTATTTATTCAGAGATTATAATGAGAAGATGCCAACCTCCTCCAAGCAGGTTGTAATATATTTGCTCAGCCGCCTTCATAGTATTTATCTATTTAATTAATAATAATTAGGTTGCCATAGTTAGATTGTTTGGCTCGTGGTTCCTAAGTTAAACCATTAGCTCGTTTCAAATGAGTAAAATGGACAGTTTTTAAAATTTTCCTTATTGGTACTTCCACGAGGGACGCGATAGCAATTGATTTCATTAAAAACTAATTATAAATGTATCAAATATTATGGGACATTTTCGTAACTCTTCACTTGATCTTTTCTTTTCTTCTTTCTTCTTTTTTTTTTTTTAACGTATCATTAGCATCACAATTATATTGTTATTTTGGTCAAAGAATTTAATAATAAATTACATTTAAATGTGGGTCATCTATTCTTGACACTATTATCTATTGTTTGATTCATCAAAAATAACCATGAAATGAAACACAAAGTCTAGATCAACACACTATTTTTTTAATAAATGATCAATTAACTACTAAACTCCTAGCATATGCTACATGTTTAAATTGGTTTTAATATATTTTTTAGTTTTATATACTACTTATCGTGATTACAATATTTTTTAATATTAATTATTTTTTTCATGTTACAAATCAAATACAAATATCTACACATGTGTGCAAATATTTTCCTCATCAATTTTTTTAGTCATTTGTAATTGTAGGGATTAACAACTAGTATATGGATAATTACTATACATCTTCATGCATTCATATATCTCTTTCTTTTCTTTCTCAAGATCAAGTTGGTAAATATAAAAATATCATACTCTACATGCAAATTAAAATATTATAATTTTACTAATATATAAATATAGACATAGATATACATATATATCATTCTACATATTTATATATGCATATATATACATCTATACATATATGTATATATACATAGGTTGTGGTCCCATGAGGTGCATAAACTAGTTATCACAATGCTTTAAAAGGGTAGTCCTAATGCACACATAGTGCTTAGACATTTTTTAGAATACTTTCATAAATGTATATGTATGCACACTATCATAATACCTTATAGATATAGTCTCAACACATGTACAAAGCACAATAACTATTTTATGTAATTCTTAAAAAGTGGAGTCCCAAAGAATGTCATAATTCCATAAAATTCAACCTTAATTCTCAGCAATTCTTACAACATTAAATCACAAATAATTATAAATTCATCTTATTTAAATAAGTAAAATGTGAATGAAATAAACATGAACATATATCATCTCCATAAGGGAAAAATTGGGTATGCTTATCCATAAAAATAAATAATTAAAACGTATTCAAATAAATAAATATTTCATGTGTAGTATAAAAAGTTCTAGTTAGAATTCCATACCAAAAGTCTTATTTCAAAAAAATAAATCTAAAAGGTATAAAGTCAAAAAATCTAAAATAAATAAATATTTCATGTGTAGTATAAATTACAATGAATATGACAATATACATATGAAGTCTTGCTTATAAAGTCAATAAGAGGAATAGGATTAGACAAAATCATGACAAGTATCTCAATCTTATCATATGAGACAACTAACTCATAACAATTACTGTGAATAATTAATCTATTCACTATACTTAAGTGTACATAGGTTGATGAGGTTAGACAACTTCTTGTCTAACTGAATGTGCAACTTTTAAGCCTCTAGAGGTTACCAAGTTATTTGGTAAACCTCATGTGCTACCATTTTGAGGTTGGAAGCATTTTCATCTCACCTCAAAAGTCACTCAACACTTGTCACACAAGGTTGATGACTTGATCCTAGAGGTTGTTGGTTTGCACATTATAAGTGTTCCTAAGGTTGACACCTATAAGACATTTATTTACTCTTTTGTGTCACATCTTGAGGCACTTGTCCTCATCCTTGCGTATATATGCAAAGCTTTGTACTCAATGTAATTTGGCTCAACTAAATAGAATCTTTGATATTGTGTTCCTTGTGTTTGTTTCTCATCTCCATGATCTCCTAAATTCTTACTTGGTATTAGAGAACTAGACGAAAGTAATTTCAAATCTTTAGTTGAAAAAATGTGTTGTATTTAGTAGACTATTTTTGAATTTGGATGGCGCCTCTCTTATCTGCAGCCAAAAACTGAGGACATCCCTTCACGCCATCACCATTTTCACGTATTTGTAGGCTGGGCAACTATGTGTCTGAGTGATTTATGATCGCAGGCTGTGCAAAATTTAGCCTATCGGCCTTTTAGCACAACGCCCAACCTCAAAGAAATCATAGACCATTTGCAAAGACCCCTGAGCGGCATGAAGACCCACTCACGCAACCCAAATTTTAGCTCTGTTGTATCTGCGATTATAGAGGTGTCACTCGGCCCCCATGCAGCCCTCTCTTCTCTCATATTTGCAGCGAATAGCAGCATGGAGAATCTCTACTGCAACCTTAGATTGCCTGGTGAGCTTGCACTAGAATCTCTACTGCCCACTCACGATGAAGGAAAGGATGAGCTACATTTTTTAGTGACCCAACGACCGTGGCCACATGCCATACATGGTTGTGGTTTTAAAGCAATTGTAGTTGCTCTTTTTTAAGTCACCACCATCTACAGGTTGTGCTACATTTACATGAGCATCAAAAGAATTTAGGAAGACGTAATGCAAATATTGGGCGGTGCTTACTCCTGCATGACCTCCACACCAACTGAGATCTGGTCAAACTTGCTTTTGTTTCCAGCCACCCTTCAAGTCACATGCTATGATTAAGGATGCAAGAATGTCAGATTGAATATGACAAACACAATGAATATGACAATATACATATGAATCCTTGTTTATAAAAGAAAGGTGAGGAATAGAATTAATCAAGATCATGACAAGCGTTTAAGCCCTATCATATGAGACAACTAACTCATAACAACCTAGGACACAAGCATTAAATAAATGCCAACTAGATAAGATAAGTGACAAGTAATGCTTAACTAGAACGATTCCTTCCTCGGACCTAAGTGGATTTACGATGTAAATAGGACCTAGATAGGCAAAACACCTATTTACACCAACAATAATATCCCTAGACATATAGTATTACTAGAGCTAGATGAAAAAGGAAGGATCATAATGAAGTTAGTGTTCATTCCTCAAACATGTACAAATTTGAGGACTGGGATAATCACCAAGTATCTCATTTAGAGGGATAATTTATCAATTGGATATGTCATATGGGAGTATGAAGAGTTCATTTGGAAATATCAACACTTGATTAGAATTCATGAAAATGCTTCTTTGAAGACGAGGGCATGTTGCACCCTTAATCCTAAAGTGTGGATAGGATTATGAGTAGTCAACTTGTGACTACCTTAACTCTTAATTAAGTTATATATCATTATTATATTCATATTTATATATTTAGGTCATCCTTGGTGTTATCTTTGAGTGTCTAATTCATCCTAGATGGTAGCCAAGACATACTTAAGTATATATAGGAACTAGAAGTAAGTTTATTATCTTTAGATTATGAAGTGTGTACTAATTGGAAATATTTTTAGGTTGGCCCCTCAAAATGGCTTTCTATTCCAATTTATTATCAGTTATATGCAAAATATTTCATATTATATCCATTTAATTGTGTCATTTATTTCATTACAAGTGGTACTGGAGCATGATCTAGGCATTGTGAAGGTTAGGTAATTATTTTTAAAATTTTAGAGGTCATTTTAGTGATATGTTATAATTGAGAGAAAATAGAAATTGAGATGCATATCTATTTTATGAACCATTAATTCAGTAACTATCTTAGAAGTGGCAAATTTTTGCATGAATTCAACTCATGACATTAACACATCTTATTTCCATCACCACTCGTCACCATAGCTTGATATTCATCTCTCGATCTTTTATTTATTACCCTAATCAAATCTATGATTATAGACTTGACATACGTTTTTCCCATAATCACAAATCTAAACTTTGAAGTTTGAATATTCAAATTCAAATTAAAATGCAATTGAACCCCTACTAATTATTGTCTCAACTTGATACACATTTGTATTGATTTGAGTGCTATGTTATTATATTTAAAGATATTTATTCATTTATTTTGAGATGATTGAAAACCATTTAGAAAATTTTGATCTAATAAAAAAGTTTTGATAAAGAATATATGAAAACATCATAACAGCAATATTACGCCAACATACATCATCCTAAAGATACGAGTGATGAGAATGTGATCTTTCACAATTCACCAAATTCGCAAAGATATCATCACCTGGTTGGAGGAGCTTGGCACCTTCTCATTAAAGATTTCGTCTGTCTGAACGTTAGGTTTGAAAACAGCAACTCGGGAAGATGGATCCAAAAGAAGAAAAAGACAGTGTTGATGATGAAGTTAATAGTATTATACGCTTAGAAATAGTTAATTCATGCAAGGGCCATTAAAATAGGTAATGGGAAGACCAGGCAACAGGAAAACATCCAAGGGATCTCAATCCTGTCGCCATCGTGGACAAACACAACAACTTGTTCTCTAACTCCAAACGCCAAAGCATGTTTCTAAAATGTAATAATATATTGTCAGAGCAGCTCAGTCGTTCACGGAAATACTGAAAATACGCTCGTGGGCATATCCATTAGTTTATGAAACCCCGGATTAATTTAAGTGGACCTCACTAATTTGTGTAAGTAAATGCTAAAATTGAAAGACGGACATTCAGCTAAAATGGCTTGACGCTTTTAGTCGTAGGAGCATGTGCAAAGAGATTAAAAAAAGTTTCTAGGATGTGCTTCAGACTGCTTGTGCCCCTCTTTGAGAGAATATACATATATATGAGTTATAGTATTATTCTTCATATTACATTGTTATTTTTGTCTTTTGGTGAGTAGTGGTTTTACTGTATTTTTGTCTTTTGGTGAGTAGTGGTTTTGGTTTTACTGAGAAGAACAACGTTTCGAGCTATTAATTCATTGAAAGCTAAAATAGAGAGATGTTACTAGAATAGAAGAGTGAGAGAAACTTTACCTAAGAATATAGGTTATACAATTTAGAAATAGATAAGGGAAAGGTAGATCAAAAGAAATAAGACAATTTTTTTTTTTTCAAAAAGAGGCATTTTATTTTCATATGCAGAATAATAGGGAGATACATTTAGAAGAAGATCATACTTTTGTCTTTGATTATGTGTAGGTATGTAGTGGGAGAAGTGGAGCTCATACAAAGAGGGAGTATAGACTTCAGAAAAATATTCATCTTGTTTTGGTGTGACATACTAATCTAACGTAATGCTCATAAGTTTTGAGTATGCACATAAGAAAAGAGCACCTTATATAAATGGTAAGTTATATACTTTATACCCTTTAAGTGGCTTCCACAGATTAGAAGGCAACCTATCTAAGGAGCAGAGAGAATTCAAAACTAAAATAAGGAAGGCCACATTTCATAGGAGACACTTGTTTCCAATATTTTTTAAACTTTAGAAGACCTGCATAGCACCATTTGCAAGTCCCTAGCAATAGCATCATTCTTTTGGTGATTTTTTCTTGCAGTCTCAATTCCTCAGTATGAACCACAATATGTAGACCAAACGATGAGGTTAATCAAGACAAAGGGACAAAACTATGATTAAACCAAAGAAAGAAAAAATTTAACTTATCAAAAAAGTGGGGGATGAATCCTCTACACTTTGATTCGTTTCAAGCTAAAGATGGTGCTCATAAAAACCTTTATAGAATGTATATAGTTTGGTTGGCCACACAACTTAACCAAGCACTATGTATAACAAGATTCCTAAGATAGGTTATCACTCTATATCTTTAGATTTGTTTACCAAATTTGTAAACCATAAATGACTCAACAAGGTAAACATATGATAAGCTATGATGTAACATTAGATGTAAAAATAATAATATATCATAGATAACTTCACTCATAACCAAGTACATCATCAATAACCTAAATAGAAAACATGCACAATTTCCTAGAGATGACTTGTAAATTATAAGTTCACAAAATATTTGACATAAAGTTATAATAGAGATTATATTCGAATAACATAACTAACAATTAATTTACCATAACTACAAGAATTATTTTCATTTAATTTCAAAGTATTGGATTAGCTACAATCAATATACACTAGTGCCTAATCCTATAAGAATGAGGTAGACTATAAGTAACTATTGTAAAAGGTGTCTCAACCTTGCTCCTAATGTTAAGGTTACACAAGGTGTGAATTTCAAATGAAAAATAGAAAAAACTTAATCTATAAGATATAGACTTAATTTTTGGCCAAAATAAAAAAAATTAGTTGCTTGACACTCCCTATAGGGGGTAGATCTCTTCATGTGCTTCAATTTAAAAAACATGACCCATTCAATCCACAAGAACAAAAGTTTGGCCTTTACAAGTTTTCTTAGGAAATGTTTTTTTTTTATGTATTAAAGAGCTATAAAGGGAATTTATACCTGTTTGCTAACTTATTATGTGTATTATGAATATGGGATAAGTTGGGTGCCATTTTTGGGTGTTTTTAGCACATGGGTTTCTAATAACCATTTGATGGTTTCAGATTATTTATATCTTATATATTAGGTGCTTGATATGGAGATTGTGTATAATTTTTGTAGATACTGTTAAGTTGTAAGATTCCCTCCAATTCTTTGGTTGGTGATAGTGTTGTGAGGGCTTGCTCTACATATGTATTATAATCACGATTAACTAAATAATATATTGAGCTACTTTGGTGTGAGCTTTTTCTCCAAAAATGGTTTTCCCCATGTACACCTATGTTATGGTATTTATTGCTTATTTTCTATTTAAATATATTTATGTTTCATGTTAATGTTAAACTATTAAAATTTGCACAACACTCTCCTTATAATATTAGTTTAATAGGTATTTTGTGTACCCTTCTTCCTTTCAAACACAGCTATAATTGTGATATGGTTCACAATTTTAGAAAAGCCTAATTCATTTGTTTTTGTCTTGCAAACCCTAGACCCTCAAATACCTTCCTATCTTTAACATTACAAACTATTCTTGAATATAAATTTCCAATTCAAGAACCCCATATATTAGATTAGAAATATTTTCTTTCATGGAATTCTCAATATAAATATTTATCACATTCGTAGTAAGAAAACTAACTAATCTATAATACAAGCTATTGTAGTGTAGAAAATGTGTCCCTTTACATTTCCACACTTAATTTGGGAATTAATATTAAAATTAACTTAATTATGCCTTAATTTAGTGTTGTAATATGTATTTTACATATTCACATTAAGTTTAGGGCCCTATTAATTAAAATGGACTTAATAATGCCTTAATGTGGTGTTGTAAAGTGTACCTCTTTACACTTTCACACTTATTTAGGGATCCCTTAATTAATTGAGCTTAACTTTCCTTAATTGTCCCATTTAATTCAAATCCAAGCCTAATTAATTGCATTTTTTGAAGAGTAAACCTGACATTCATTAATGCATAAACATAACACTTCTCATTGAGAAATGTGTGTCCTAGGTGAGTGACCTAGGACCCATTCACCCATGGATGAATGTTTCTTCACTTAGATCTAGGACACTAATTTAAATTATATTTTTGGTGTTATTTTAATGTTTTCAAATCCATAGTTCAATGCTAGCTTGTGATATTTGAATTTCACGAAATTAAGGATAAATTACTATAAATTCAAAGTTATTTTATCAGATCAACATTAAATTTTTAGAGATCAAATACAAAGAGTCAAGATTATTGTCAAGAGCATTCAAGAGAGGATTTCTTCATCATTTGTTGCAGCAATGAAGATATAAGAATTATGTCAAATTTGTGTGGAGTCATGCATGTTTTTGGATCTAACATTGTGATTTAGGTTTCATGATTCAATCAAGCATTCAAAGTATCATTTCAAAGCAAGATTCAGGTATCAAGATCCACATCCATTGAAGCCATTTCATTCAAGCTCAACATCAAGATTTCGGTCCTTCAAAGGTTCATTCAAGGGTTTGGTGAGTTGTGAAATTGAGTTGTTCATTCATCATCCCTTTCATGCTATTTCATTTCATTTCAAGGTTTAATTACCAAAACAGGGTTTGACCAAAGTAAACCCCCATTCACCAAAAATAAATATTTTTCCTCTCTCTTTGTGTGTTGCAAATTTGCAAGTTGAAGATCTCAAAAGTGCAAAATCGCAAAGTTGTCAAAGTTGTCACCTCTATTGTCATCGAATGGAAATTTAGATCTTGGATCAATTTTATGCTCAATCTATTGAATCCAAGTTATAGATCACATTTTAGAGTTAATTTTCCATTTTTAATCTTTCTCCCCAAAGTGTTCCTTGACCTAAAACCCCATCCTAACACAAAAAGGGAAATTGCAAGATTCCTCAAAGAATTCACTCACCTAAGGGTTGAAAGTGGATTTTGACTTGAGGAATCTCATTTCCTGAATGAAATAGAAGAATAGGTAGGTTCATTCAACCTGTTTTGACCTTGCTATTGATAGTAATTTTGGTGAAACATTCCAAAGTTAGTATAAAACCCTATGTGTTTGAACCTAACCAATTTTTCTATGTTTCATTTTGGTGAACCTGAGTTCTTGAACATTATAATTTCTGATTTGGAATGCATTCAATCCCTAGAGCTAGGATTGGAATCAATTTATTACATTTAGGGTTTCTAAATTTGGCATAAAGTTGCATTGCATTTTAGGTGTAAACATGAATTTTGCATTCATTTTAAATCTAAAAATTCAATAGTGTTTGCATATTAGTTACTTTTCATCATTCATATTCAAAAATTGAGTCAAAATTGCATTTCAAAAAGTGTCATATAGTTCATCATTTTTCATTAGTTTTACTTGCAAATTTAGGCCATTAAATTATAGAAATTTCTATCATAAAATTTACAACCTGAAACCTCGAACAAAGAACACATAAAATCACTTAAAATTTTCATTTTTCATTTCCAAAAAAACCCTGTACTAGGACCCATTCACTGCTAGGCGAATGAATCCTTCAGGGCATCTTAAAACCATCTTTTCTAAGGTTTTTTGTGGTTTTTTGCACTTCCTAAAGCTATTGCTAACCTACTGTATCATTCTGGAAAGTTTTAGGAATTTATGATTTATGCATTAAGTTCTAATCATCCATTTTAAGTTAGGCATTTAAAATTGAAAAAAAATGTTGTATTTCACTTTTGTAGAGAAATTATTGCATTGTTTTTTCATTACAAAAATCTCTTGTTACCATAGTTCATGTTCTATTTTCAGGGTATATGCAGGATCATGATGGGCCAAAAAGTGGCGATATGATGGGTATGTGTAGGGTATGTGGCTAATGACTTTTTTCTTACCCAAAATTGATGAAACGAAAAGGGTTTTTATAGGAGATTCTCAGCTTTCCACCAATATAAACTATGCTTTAATTTGAATTTAATAAATCATTATTATTCATTTTCTATTTGAATTACGACTAAAGTCCTGATTGATAGGCTAATTAAAAAACATCTATATCTTTGAAATGGTATCACATTTTTTGAATTTGAAACATGCATCACATTCTATGCTTCACATACATTTTTTGAATCCAAAACATGCATCACATTCTATGCTTCACATTCTATGCCATAGGGTGAATGAGTCCTCAGATAGCTTCTGAAAACACCATTTTGTGAGAGGTACACAACATTTATCCCTTCTAGATCTGTCAGAATCTTTGTATGTTCCTTCAATTTTATGTTTAATCTAATGAATCCAAGTTATAGATCACATTTTAGAGTTGATTTTCTATTTTTAATATTTCTCCCCAAAGTACTATTTGACCTAGAGACCTCGTCCTAACAAAAAAAGGGAAATTGCAGGATTCCTCAAAGAATTCACTCACCTAAGTGTTGAAAGTGGATTTTGACTTGAGGTATCTCATTTCTTGAATGAAATAGAATAATAGGTAGGTTCATTCACCCCATTTTTACCTTGCTATTTCTAGAAATTTTGGTGAAACATTCCAAATTTAGTATAAAACCCTATGTCTTTGAACCTAACCCATTTTTCTATGTTTCAGCTATATGACCTAGAAAATGACTGGGAGATCAAATAAAAACCTAAAAACTAAATAGTTCACAATAAAATTCAAAATAAATCACAGCAATGTGAACCGTCAATTTTAAGGTTTGAGATCTATGTACTTCTCTTACACTCTTAGGGTTTTTCACTTAAAGGGAGAGAGATAGATCCTACACCCAAAATTGAGGTGGTTCACTCAAACTAAGAAATGTATGATGTAAATGTGACTAAATGCAATGATCTAAGTGCAGCTAATTGATGAAATTGACTGATTATGAATGCAAAACTAATGAAATGTGTAATGTTTGAAAACACAATGATGTTTGCAAAAGACCTAAAGAGATGAACAAAAATGCAAATAGAATCAAATAGATAGCTATAAATTAGAATGTGTGCACCTATAAGACTCATGAATACTAGAAATCACTCTAGAAATATGGAAAAGTTGAGTTTTTGGCTGACTGGGACTCATTCACCACCTTGGGCAAATCAGTCCTAGGTCAGGGTTTTCTACCCACAAACTGGTTTCTGCTAAATGTGTATTGGAATATGAATTTAACTATGACATCCACCTCAAATGGGACTTATTCTCCATCCATGGAAAATCAATCCTTTTTCAATTTTCTACAAATTCAAATCTCATATTTGTACCTTATCACCTGCACAACACTTCTTAATGGAAACCCTAATCTGGATCTCAAAAAATTCTTGTAAAAGAACTTAAAATTTGTTTTCTGATGGGGGGTTTTCCTTGGCCAAACCTTGAATGGATTAAATTTGCATAAAATCATAGCCTTAAGTGTGTGAAAGACTAAGAAATTTTGAAGTATGATAAAACCCTATTCTATTGTGCTAGAATAAGATGTGCAAAATATGATTTGAATGGCGCAAGACTTCAATCTTAGAAACCCTACAACATATCAAATGGATGTAAATTACATGCAAATTTAATGCAAACCTTAAATCTGAATATAGAGAGAAAATGGAAGATGGAATCACTTTGAAAACAAGTCTTTAGGTGTGATTTGATGCCTAGTTGCATCTCCTAAACCTAGATTTCTCCATGATTCTCCATAGGAATCCATCATCAACTCTTTACAATGTTGGATCTTGAATGAGAAGTGAGCTTTAAGATATGCAAAAACCCTAGTTTGCTTCCTTAAAGCTTCAACTTTGCTATAGAAAATAATAATGAAACTTATTGTGGAAGAATCTTAATGCTTGAATTTTAATTTTGCTTTGTAAAAATGGCTAAGAGATGTGAAAAATGACCTAAGATGTGTATTTATAGGCATCAACACCAAATTTTCCTGTTATTTAGACCTAAGAGGCCGACATCCATTGAAAAATTAAGTTGACTTGATTAAATTCCTGCTCAAATTGGAATTCCCCCCCAGAAGGGACTCATTCGCCACCCTTGGAGAATGAGTCCCACCAGAGGGGACTCAATAACCTAAGGTGGAAAATGGGTTCCACTAGTGGTTTTTGGAGGTGGGTTTTTAGGATATGAATAAATTAAGTTTTGTTTGTCAGGATTTAGATGATTTTTCAAGTGAAATGGGCCTCTAGATAAAAAATAATGCGTCTTAGGGGCCTATAAATGTTGTTTTGAAGAATAAATGATGGAAGGGTACACAAAAGTAGGTACAAATTAAGTGTGAAATTGTCTCTTTTCTCAAGAGTGTCCAATTTTCTATGCCACATTTAGCCCCCACTTTAGTGCCCATATGGCTCTATGTGCATATGTAAGCTAAAAGACTCTAAATAGTGCACTTTATTCTAGATAAAAGGATACTCATTCAGAAGACGGGAGAATGAAGCCCCTAGTGTAGTTATCTACAAAACCACAACATTATGAACCACATCCTGCAACATAAATTTTTTAGTTGTCCAAAAATCCTTGTATCTATCTTTCTAGAAATCAAATTCGAGGGTAGATGCATGCCCCTCCTTGATTCTGCTTGCTTTATGGAGGTAGAATCAAGGGAGCAATCTAGCCACGTCAAATAAGTAACATCATACCATCAGAAATTTCTAAGTACCATGCCACATAATGATAGACAATTGATGATGTCAAGTGCAGAATCACAATTGCAATGCATCAAATGACATCGAAAAAAGAGTTCTCTAGCTCCTGTTATGTTATTTTGGAGAAAAAGTACTTTATTAACTCTTAAGAAAAAAAAATAACCCTATTTTAATGCATAAAAAAGGGATGAAAATAGGTGAAAAGAGGTAAAGGAGAGTAATTTGGCACTTACTATTTCATTTTACCTTCCCGTAGCTTGAGAGTGACGAGTGAGATGAGAAGATGTCGAGTAGACAGGGTTACACGCCTTCATTACTAGATGAGCTTCGAGAGTAGGTGGCGCGTGGCGAGCTGTACCATGAGGTGAGTCAATTCTGCAACTTTCACTTAGTGATTTTTTAATGATTTAATGATTTTTAATGAATTTATAGGTTAATTTAGGATCTTTGAATTTTTTTTTGCAAAGTATCCCCTTTTTTCACGAAGTGTCCCATTTCTTCGTAAAGTGTCCCTTTTGTTTGTAAAGTGTCTCATTTCTCCACAAAGTGTCCCACAAGGGTTGTAAAGTGTCTAGGGCCTATAGAAAAGAACACTAGAGGAACTTTAGCACACTTCCATGATGAATAATGTAAAAAATGAAAATATTAGATGATTTTTTAGAGTATATTTTTGTGATTTTAATAGGTACCCACCTGGTCGTGACAGTAGCTAGGGGGAGACAAATTAGCTTTCCTAGAGATCTAGCTCCAGTACTATTGGTAGAGGGGAGCATCTACAGGTAATAGGAATCTATTGGGAATATCTGATGCCACCTATGAGATACCACAACGCCATGTTGATGGCCCTATGCAAGTGTTGGGACGCCAACACATGTACCTTTCACCTCTCGACCGGGGAGATGACCATCACCTTAGAGGATGTACACCAGATTCTCTGAGTTCCTATTCAAGGAGAACATGCATATTTCTAAGGTGATTGGTCATTTCACAAGAAGAAGGTGGACATGTAGTACTACTTGGATGGACCTGTTCATGATGAATGCATGAGAGCATGTGAGATCTTCCCATGCTACTATATTCATGAGCTCCCATAGTGAGATGGATTATGATGCATATGGTGGCTCTGGTTCTCAATCCTAATGGATGAGTGACACACCTAGATGGAGGATTGGTTCATTTGATTCACGGGATGGAAGAGTGTAGGATGGTCTATGCGTAGGGATGTTGCATCCTAGCACATCTTTATTATGATCTGAGCTGATTTTTGTTCTGATAGATCGACAGTATGGTGCACTACATGCTTCTACAAGTGTGGTACCTCAAGCATATTACATGTACCAGGCCTATCGGCTTCCCATGTACTATAGCCGCAAGATATCCATGAGCCTTCAACTATCCTCTACGACACTTGTGGCAATACAAGGCTCTAGATTTTTGGAGTGTAATATTTGAACGGCGGGAGGAGGATGAGGTCCTATGGAGACCTTATCAACTCACACTATAGTGGCTAGATCCCACATGACAGCTGAGGAGGATGCAGATGGATAAATTTTTAGCTAGGAGGCATGACTATGTTGTACATCCTTTCTATTATGGTCGATTCATGCGATAGTTTGGGCAGGTGCAGACACCACCAAGGGCATGCCCCTTCATTAGTAGATCAATGCAGAGTGCCTAGAGGCCATGGGATACCAGTTGGTTCACTATAGACCATGTTATCCAAAGTGAACCGGATTCTTTAGATCATGATCAGCCACTAGTCTCCAATGCTAAAGATGTCGGCAACATAGATGAGCATGAGGAGTGGTGGTCAGCGACACAAAGAGCTCCTATATTTCCCATGAATGTCATGATAGGTGATGCAAGACTAGCACTAGATGAGGGAGATGAGCCAAAGGACAAGGCAAAGGATGTATGATATAGGTCGATAGATATATTTACTGATGTGATCGATGATTAGTATGATTCAGATGTCGATCCTAACTATGAGGACCAGGATGGAGGAGAGGAGGAGTATTACAAGGAAGAGCCAACCCTGAGTGAGGGTGATGAGGTAGCAACTGACGATCGACATGAGCGAGGAGAGTCCTCACACACTTGTGTGACCAGATCATGTGCAGTAGCTATAGCAGACATGGGTGCCCATAGTCATAGAGAGGCTAGCACATCCTCCATGCCCCCCAGAGAGGATGATGTGGATATCCCTTAGTGGATTGGAGATATAGGTGATGATATTTAATTTTTTGCATGTACTTTAGTGTTTACACTTTATATATATATATATCATGATGATGTTTACTAATTGTGTATTGTTTCTATCTTGCAGGAGTGATGAGACACTGGTGACAGTTCTATCATCAGGCTACCATAGAGATAGTGCCTACATCCATTGACGAGGAGGAGGTGGGCCCTGATTACATGCCCCCACAACTCGTGGAGGATGATCCAGAGTCACTTAGACCTTTTGCGAGGCTACAAGTAGCATATGAGAGAGTGAGGAAATGACTATGTCGAGCTGAGAGCATAGGATAGTCATCTTAGACTCCATTAGAGGTGGAGAGACTGCATGCAGAGCTAGCACAACTACAAGCAGAGAGGGATCAAATGGTAGAGGAGCGTCTTGTAGCTCTTGGGAAAGTACAAGGTCTAGAGTATGCACTCAAAGCTGGCTAATCACGATCACAATCATACATGACCATCTCACGATGTCCAGGGACTGGATCATGGGCGCTAGAGCCTGAGAGGTCTAGTTCTCACAGACCTTGGTGATTTTGTATATGATGATGAGATGTACATAAAACTTTTTGATATATATATATATATATACATGATCATTTTATGTTGTGCAAAATGTCTTAATGTGTTTGAATGTTAAATGACAATGTGAGTAATTAAATAACTTGTTGCAAAATTATTTAATTAATGTCCACATGATTTAACATGATTGATGTGATCTAACGTAAAAAATATTTCAGTTTTACTTTAGATACAATATATTTAGTTTAAAGAAGGTATGTTAAATTAGATACACCTATAATTCATATAAGGATCAAACTTAACATAACACGAGGGTGAATAGTATGAAACCTAAAGTAATTATAAAATTAACTTAAATAATTACCTTAGTGTTCAAGACAAACATATGATCAGTTGTCAAGAATGAAGCAATGTGAAAGTATTTAGGATATAACCAAAGAACTTTAGACAAAACTGCTTTTCAATCATACTATTCAAGGATACTAGAGATAATACCGATGCAAATGTGTGGCATTAATCATTTCCTTAAGGGGTGTTCCATCAAGCTCTTTTAATACGTAAGCACCAGACCCATAACTAGTAGCAATTATGTAAGGTCCTAATCAATTAGCCTAGATAAATTTATCTTTGTCTTAATGATCAGTGTGAGTATTGCGTTGATTCTCATAGAGAATGAAATCACCCTTACGAAATGTGCGAGGAATGACATGAGTATTGTGTTTTCATTGTAATTTTTTAATGTAAGCTTGGAGATGCTCAAGAGCGTTGATGCACTTTTCATCGAGCATTTCAAGCTAGTGAAATTGTTGGTCTTTATAAGT
The DNA here is from genome assembly GCA_007258455.2 of Sequoia sempervirens. Taxonomy (NCBI): domain Eukaryota; kingdom Viridiplantae; phylum Streptophyta; class Pinopsida; order Cupressales; family Cupressaceae; genus Sequoia; species Sequoia sempervirens. The sequence continues at coordinate 39,079 of VDFB02088252.1, forward strand.
GGCTTCATCAATAAGGTCTTGAAGAGAAATTCACAGCATAGGAATTTCTAACTCCAAGGGCATGATTGTGTCGATACCATAAAAAAGGTTATAGGGTGCAGTTCCTGTCGATAATCTAACACTGGTTCGATAAGCACAAAGCACATAATTTAATTGTGTATGCCAATCTTTATGATGTTTTTAAACAATTTTATTTAGGATTCATTCAAGAATCTTATTAGTGCTTTCAGCTTTTCCATTGGATTGTGGATAGTATGGTGTGGAAAATCGATGATGAATGTTGAATGTTTCAAGAAATTTCTTTACATCATTATTCTTAAACTGGGTTCCATTGTTTGAAACTGTTGGTGTAATTAAATGTCTTTTACCTTGTCCTAGGTCATGATTACACCATAGTTAAGTTTACTTAGGGACCACATAGGAGATTGTTGGAGAATCTCCACTTTTGGTGGACTTGACATGTCATTACCTCATCATTTCCACCTTTTGTGGACATATCATGTGATTATCTCTCCACCTTAAGTGGAGTGATAGCTCTTCATAGTTGTCTCATGTCATAAGATTACGACACTTGTCATAATCTTATGCCCTTCTATGTTCTCACCTTGGCTATATAACCAAGGGATATCTCTCATTGTATAATCATAATCAGATTCATATCATATCAATGACATTGAATATAGTTTATTCTTGTCATATTTTTTCTCTTTTCTTGTGCTTTCCATTTTGTCTATAGATCTTGGGTGGCAGCCATAGCCAATTCTAACAGAAACAATTGTGGAAGGAAGTCCAAAGCGAGCAATTATGTGTTCCAATATGAAACGAAAAATTACTTAAGCACTTGTAGATCAAAGAGAAAAAGCTTCCACCCATTTAGTGAAATAGTCTATTGCGGTTATTATAAATGTATGATTGGAAGAAGAGGGTGGTGAAATTTTTCCAAAAAAATATAATCCCCATACTAAAAATGACCAAATAGGAATTTGGGCACGAAGCTCAGAAGCAGGGGCATGGATTAAATTTCTATGTTCTTGACATTTATGACATTGTTTAATGTAAGAAGAGTAGTCTTTCTCCATATGTCTCCAATAGTATCACATAAAAATGAGTTTTTGCACTAATGATCATCCTCCAAAATGACCCCCTCAGGCACTAGCATAAGCTTGGTCAAGGGCTATAGGAATTTCAAAGTCTCTAAGACACCTCAGTAAGATACCTTTGAAGGATCCTCTATATAGCACATCGGCGAGGATTACATATTTGGTGGCAAGTTTATGTAAGGCTTTTGAGAGGCTTTTTGATTATTCCTTTAGACTCTCAAAAGCATGTTTACAATCCTCATTCCAATCAAATCGTACATCCTTTTTAAGAAGATGTGTGAAGAGTAATGTCCGATCAGCTAAAGATGCTACGAAATGGCAGATAGCTTGAATTTAGCCTTGTAATGTGTGCAATTGAGAAATGTTCTTAGGAGGTGGCATGTTTATAATGGCATCAATTTTCTTCATGTCCACCTTAATGCCTCTATGACATATGACAAACCCCAAGAGTTTGCGACTATCTATGCCAAAGACATATTTTTGGATTGAGTCCCATGTTATATTGACATATTCATTCAAAAATCTTTCAAAGGACGCTTACATTATCTTGTCTTGTTAAGGATTTAGCCAAGATTTTATGTATGTAATCATGAAATATCAATGTCATAGTTCGTTGATAAGTTTTTCTAGCATTCTTTAAACTGAAAGGCATCACAACCTAGCAAAACATTCCCCAAACAGTTGTAAATACAGTGTTGTATTGATCTTGTGGGTTGATGAAGATTTGATTATAACCAAAAACTCCATCCATGAATAAAAACAAAGCATGTCCAGTAGTTGAATCCACAATCATGTCAATATTAGGAAGTGAAAAGTCATCTTTTAAAGAGGCTTTATTCAAGTCACGAAAATTGGTGCATATCCTAATACGATTATGAGGTTTAGCAACTATGACAATGTTTGAGATCCAAGGAGAATAATCAATAGGATGAATGAAGCTTGCATCAAGGATTTTTTCAAGCTCGGATTTAACACATAAGGCTATGTTAGGGTGCATTTTTTATTATCTTTTGATGAATGGGTTTAGTATTTTCAGCAAGAACAATGTTGTGTGATATAATTTTTGGGTCAATTCCTGGCATATCAGAATATTTCCAATCAAAAAATTTAGGAGAATCATGAAGTAAAGTTGTAGTATCCTCTTGTTCTTCATCGTCAAGGCACTTCCCAATCTTAATAACTTTGTCTTTATCATCTATGTCCATTTTCACATCAATTGTATCTCCTAAGGGGAGTGCATTAGGTTTAGGAACTTCAGGATCATATGGTGCTTCAGTGATATCACTATCACTTTTCTTGGTAACTATTATAGCACAAGTAACCCATTTAATGGGAGTAGTTGAGGATATGTTATCATAGAATCCTAACATTTGTTTTAAAGTCTCACCACTTTCAACATACTACCATGATGGTGGTAAGTTCATTTCAAGCAATTTAGGATGTTTGATTGTGAGATTGTTTTTTGGTTGACATGTAATAGTGTTGATGTTCAAAGATGGTCGTTGAGTAGCTTTTGTCATTTTAGAGAAAGAATGCCCCAACCCAGTTTTTGTCTCTTGTGTATTAGGTTCTATAGGGACATGAATACCTTGTTCATGCTTTCCACAACCTTTTCTGGTATATCCCAATTATTTCACAAGTTCATATACTTTTCCATAAAGTATTTCCATTTCTTTTGGATTAGGCAGATGTTAACAATCTATCTCATAAAAACTTGTTGTGTACATTGTAGTTTCTTCCAAAGTAGAGGAGATAGATGTTGGAGAATATTTTTCAGAATTTTGTGTTGACATGATGGTTGGTTATTCTTGTTTCTCATCCTCTTTTTGTGTGATTATGTATTCACCCATAAATTAAGGTGTGAATTATAAGGATCCCCAATCATCACCAAATAATTTAGATACTGATTCCTCATATTTTTTTTCAATTTCGAGAGGTTTTATATTAGATGTTGGAATTAATGTATTCAGAAGACTTGTGGGTCCTTTTTCAAGGTGCAAGAAAATTTCAAGCTCGGGGTCTATTTCAACTTGATAAATGTTGTTGTTATACACATATTTTATTATACGATGAAGGGTCAAAGGCACTGTATTCATCTCATGAATACATGATTTTCCTCAAAGAAGATTATACAAAAGATCATAAGTCATGACATGAATAGGAGTTTGCATAGTAACCACCCCAACTGTAATAGGAAAAGTGATTACACCAAGCGGTTGCTTTGTTGTATTGTCAAATCCTCTAATGGATAAGGGATCAGGTTTTATTTTGGGCTTGTCAACACACAATCTATCAAGGAGATTCACACTACACACATTAAAGGAAGAACCATTATCAATGAGGGTTCTTTTGATACCTATTTGATTGAATTGAGTAATTATCATAAAGGCTCCATTCTTTTTCAAAACTCTAAAGGAGGGAGCTCATGTTGATGGAAAGTAATGTCTAGATTAAATTTATTGATTCCATGTATTAGAGCTCCCACATCATTTGGAGTTGTCCTAGGAGGAACTGCAATGTATTGTAAGACTGTCTAAAGAATAGTGTGGTAATTTGGTGAATTCTGAAGTAAATCCCAAAGGGAAATCTTTGTAGGAGTATTATTGAGTTGTTTAACAAGATCGTACTCCTTTGTGTGTGATGGAAAGCAAGGAGCATTAGGTAAATTAGGTAAAGGTAAAGAGGGTGGGGTTGGTTACGGTGGTTGTGGATTGTTTTGGGTATTATATGTATGAGCAACAATAATATTATTGGATTGCTGTAACACATCAGGTTTAGGTGGGTAAAGAGTAAACTCGGGTTTAATGGAAGGATGAAGTTTATGTGAGGGTGGATAAAGAATGAGTTGAGGTTGAATTAGATTAACATATTTAGTTTTAGATTGTTCACAACAAACCTTAATGGATGACTTAGACGAGATGAAGTCCTGAAGGGCTACATCTAATAGGTCAAAGTCATCATGACTAAAAGATTTGAGAGATAAGTTATTGTCAATTGGTTTAGACTTCATATGAAAAGCATTAGAGACAGTAATGTTTGTTGTTGTAGGTTGGTCACAACAAACCTTCATGGATGACGTAGGCGAGATGAAGTCTTCAAGGGTTTCATCTAACAAGTCAAAGTCATCATGACTAAAAGGTTTGAGGTGTAAGTTATCGTCAATTAGTTTAGGCTTCTCATGACAAGCTTTAGAGGATGAAGTGAGTGAGAGGAAATCTTGAAGGACTTCATCTAACTTGTCTACATCATCACTACTAAGAGGCTTGGATGGGATGTTGTTTCTAACTTGAATCATTTTTTTGAAAGGTTGGTTTGATGTTTTTATGTATGGATGAATTTGATTGAAAGGAACTAGGAACTAACGCTAAAAAGGAAACTTGTAAAAATATAATACTATCCATAAATTTTATGAAAGAAAATGATGCTTATGCAAATTATTTAGATATAACAAAAAAGAACTAAACAAAAACAAAAAATGAACTTGAGCAAACAAAACAGTGCAAAACAAGAAACTGAATTCTAGAAATACTGATGCAAAAAGTGCACTAGGATTGATTCACCCAGGGTGGTGAATGATTCCCAAGTGGAAATACAAAATTTTACAATGATTTGATGAAATTAAAAGCAATAATGACCTCTAAATGATAGTTTCACTAATGCAAATTTTAGTAAGCCTTAGGATGCAAAAACAATGCAAAAGCTAATGCAATTGAGTCCTAGGATGAAAATACAAATGCAAATTAGAAAGAGATAATTTTCAATATGTAGGTTCACCAAAATGAACCATCAATTTTAAGGGTTTTAAGATCTATGTACTTCTCTTACACTCTTAGGGTTTTTCACCTAAAACGAGAGAGATAGATCCTACACCCAAAATTGAGGTGGTTCACTCAAACAAAGAAATTTATGATGTAAATATGACTAAATGAAATGATCTAAGTGCAAATAATTGATGAAATTGACTGATTATGAATTCAAAACTAATGAAATGTGCAATGTTTGAAAACATAGTGACATTTGCAAAATACCTAAAGAGATGAACAAAAATGCAAATAGAATCAAACAGAAAGTTGTAACTTAGAATTTTGGCACCTTAAGACTAACGAAGATTGGAAATCACTCTTGAATTTTGGAAAATTTGACTTTTTGGCTTACTAGGACTCATTCGCCACCCTAGACGAATCAATCCCAGGTCAGGGTTTTCTGCCCAAAAACTGGTTTCTGCTAAATGGGTACTAGAATCTTCATTTAACTCTTACAACCACCTCAAATGGGACTCATTCTCCATCCATGGAGAATCAGTCCTTTTTCAATTTTTTACAAATTCAAATCTTAGATCTATACCTTATCACTTGCACAACATTTCTTGATGGAAACCCAAATCTGGATCTCAGAAAATTCCTACAAAACAGCTTAAAATTTGTTTTCTAATTGGGGTTTTCCTGGGTCAAACCCCTAATTAGGTAATCAAATCACAAATGGATAAAATCTACATAAAACCCTAGCCTTAAGTGTGTTAAAGACTAGGAAAGTCTAAAGTATGATAAAACCCTATTCTATTGTGCTAGAATAAGATGTGCAAAATGTGATTTGAATGATGCAAGAATTCAATCCTAGAAACCCTACAACATATCAAATGGATGTAAATGACATTCAAATGTAATGCAAACGGGTATGTGCAGGATCATCGTATGCCAAAAAGTGGCAATATTTGTAGGGTATGTGGCTGATGACTTTTTTTTTCACCCAAAATTAATGAAGCGAAAGGGTTTTTTAGAGGAGATTCTCAGCTTTCCAAAATATAAATTATTATTTAATTTGAATTTAATAAATAATTATTATTCATTTTCTATTAGAATTATGACTAAAGTCCGATCGATAGGCTGATTGAAAAAACATCTATAACTTTCAAACGGTATCATATTTTTGAATCCAAACATGCATCACATTCTATGCTTTACATACTATAGGATTAAAAAGAAAAAATTAAATTTCATGAATTTTGACCAAGTTAAGGTGGTCGACAGATGAGTTTTATATTTTCTAAAAGTTGTAATAAAAAATTCATAATTAATTATTTACTTGGAAAAAATTACAAAAAAATATGCATCACATCCGGACATGAGTCCTCTACTATATATAAAATCTTACAAAAAATATTATTATTTTATTATGGTTAGGGTGGTGAGACACTACTTCTTATTTTTTCCCTGAAATTTAAGTACTCATTGAAATTTCAAATTTTCCCAAATAGATTTTATTTATTTTTAAATAAACCTAGTATTTTAGAAACTACATTCAATTTTCTATAAATTATATTCTTACATATTTTTGAAATAATATAGATAACTTATTCAAATATTTACGTCAAGTTGCCTAACACTAATTTTTCTGAATTTTTTGCCACTTAAGGGCATGTTTGGCATACCATGATCCTGCACATGCCCAAACCTTAAATATGAAGATAGAGAGAAAATGGTAGATGGAATCACTTTGAAAATAAATCTTTAGGTGTCATTTGATGGCTAGTTGCATCTCCTCAACCTAAATTTCTCCATGATTCTCCATAGGCATCCATCATCAAATCTTTGTAATGTTGCATCTTTAATAAGAAGTGAGCTTGAAGACCTACAAAAACCCTAGTTTGTTGCCCTAAAGCTTAAACTTTGTTGTAGAAAATGTTAATGAAACTTATTGTGGAAGACTCTTAATGCTTGAATTTTAATTTTTCTTTATAAAAATGGCTAAGAGATGTGAAAAATGACCTAAGATGTGTATTTATGGGCATCAACACCTAGTTTTCCCATTATTTAGAGCTAAGAGGCCGACATCCATTGAAAAATTAAGTTGAATTTATTAAATTCCCGCTCAAATTTAAATTCCCCCCCACAAGGGACTCATTTGCCACCCTTGGTGAATGGGTCCCACCAGAGGGGACTCATTCACTCAAGGCGGCGAATGGGTCCCACTATTGGTTTTTGGAGGCGGGTTTTCAGGATATGAATAAATTAAGTTTTGTTTGTCAGGATTTAGATTATTTTTCAAGTGAAACAGACCTCTAGATAAAAAATAATGGGTCTTAGGGGCCTATAAATGTTGTTTTGAAGAATAAATGATGCAAGGGTACACAAAAGTAGGTCCAAATTAAGCGTGAAATTATCTCTTTTCTCAAGATTTTCCAATTTTCTACGCCACACAATGAAGTATAAGTAAAATCAAAGGAAATAAACACTACAAACCTATGTGATTTTTGTGTTGAACTCCATTGTTCTCCTCTTTCCACCTTGGGGAAAATGTAATGATGGCTTCTCTCTAATTTTTAACACAAGCACTTGGATATAATATGCATATAAATTTTTTACAAGAATTAGAGAGAGAATAATAGATGATAGGATGGTTCAATTTATATATTTTAGGTGATACCAATCAATAGCCAAGATCTGATGAAATAGTTGAGAGGATTTGATGGATAGGTAACTAACCAAGCATGATTGTAGCTAATTGAATGTATGGGTCAGTTAAGAGAATTGATTGAAGAGATAAGTGTGACTGATAGTTAGTGAATAGAATTGATTGGGAAGTGAACTTGAAGTGAGTGGGAGTTGACTGGTGAGGTGAAAATACATGGGTAATTAATAATAAATTAATTATTAATTACATATGAAAATGGATAAATAAATAATATAATTTATTTAATTTATTTTTGGGAGAACAATTATGGAAGAATAAATGAATAAATTAACTAATTGATAATAATTATTTAATTAACTCGCTAATTATTTCACTTTTCTCAATTAATTAAATAATAATAAATATTTAATTAATTGAGAAAAGTGAAATAATTAGCGAGTTAATTAAATATTTTATTTTTTTAATTAAAATAAAGGAATAAATGATGATTTATTGAATTAATTAAATAATTCAAAATTGTTTAACTAATAGTAGAAATGGAGAGAAAATTCAAAAAATAAATAATTAACTATTGAAGATGATGTTAAATTAATTAAATAATTTAATTAATATTAGAATAATGACCAACATGATGAGATGATAGAAAATGTTAGCCAACTTTAAGTGTCTACATTTTTTACCTCTTCGAGATAATGCATTTTTATGGCATTGTTTCAAAGAAAGTATGAAAAACTGGTGGTATGCCCTAATTTTCCCTAGTGAATCAAATATGGAGGTAGGATTCTGACATTGGAGTTTCAACAAAAAAGTAAATTTTTTTTGGATAAACTTGTGAAAAGGAGTGAATGTGGTGGAAGATATGAAGGAAATGATTAAATTGGTGAAATGAGGTGAAAATATGCTAGAGGAAATGAAGTGGAGAGCATAAAAATAGGTTTGCGAGGAGTGGGTGGAGGGAAATTGGAAAATTAGAGTTTGGGGGCTATAAAATGTGGGTGGGTTGGTTTTCCTCGTCATTTCCACTCCTATTTTTTCCAAGTTTTTAGGGCTCTAGATTTCTCAATGGTGAAAGTGTAGAATTCATGGTGCCTGTATTTCAGAGGGTGATCATCGCATAGAGAGGGTGAGGACCTATGGATGGAGAGATGATGCACTATCCAAGGTATGTACCTTGGTCATGATTTCCCAAGTACATAATTAAAAGCATTTATTAGGGTTAAAGCTAGGTTTTACAAATGCATGCTAGGTATTTTTTGGTGCAAAAGTTATTTTTTCATGGTGCATTTGTTAGTAAAAATAGCACAAATGTTGGTTGTGCAAATTTTGGGTAAAATGACACAATTATTGTGCAATTGTGCATCTATTTGAGGGTGGCACATTTTTTGTGAAAGTGCAAAATTTTTTAGTGGTGCGCATTTTTGCTTAAAGTGGTGTAGATGGTTTAAATATTGCACAAATTTTATAGCATTATTTGTAGTTAATTTTAGAATCAGTGTAGTAGAATTCTAAATGACACGTTTGTTTGAAAGGGCACATTTATTGCTAGAAATGTAACAAATACTAGGGTTTACATGATTGATTATTGAAATGGTGCAATTGTTAGGGGTTTTTAGAAAATGAGTTAGGTAAGTTTATGTGACAAATGCATGGTTGGTTGGAACCTTTAATATCTCACGAGAAAAATCTCGATTCCATTAGGTTGCAATGGAAGATAAGTGAGGATGAGTGTGCATTCTTCGGGGCAATGGGATTATACTATCACCTAGATATGCTTGAGATTTGGGAAAATAACGAGATGATTATGGTGTTAGCTGAGTGATGGTACAGAGAGTGAAGCTCACTCCTATTTCCTATTGGATAGCCAACCACCACTTTTGAGGACTTTTGGAGGATCCCTTAGATCCCAACCCACGAGGAGCAAGTGGTGAATGATGTAGATGTTGGGGAGATGGTACTGAGCTAACTATTTATGATAGATGATCTTGAGATTGAGGATTATGAGATCACTTTGGGGTACATCCAGACACATTTCGATTCTCTAACTATTTTAATGACAATATGATTAGTGATGTACTAGTCCAGATAGGAGAGGTCATGGATTACCTATTGACTATGGGATAGTTATTGAGTGGTGATACCAGGTTGTTTATGCATGGGGCCCTTGTGTATTGGCCATGTTATTCCATCAACTACATCAAGTCATATATCACCATGGAGCAAGCATAGGGTGTGGAATGAATCTCTTGCATTACCATCTTCATGATCATCGATTCTTCACCAATGAACTGCACCTCAATGTAGACACAAAACCACAATGTTGACATAAATGAAAACAATATATAAGGTCATGCTCATGTTTTCCACAACCATACCAATGACAATCTCCTCAAACTTCCAACAATCTCCCCCTTTTTCATTGATAGAAACACGCATAAAATCTTCTCCAAGTCTTCTCCAAACTACTCTCCCCATTTGACATCAAGGGCAAAGGGTGCACACATACTTTATGTTATATGCTCCCTATTTGACATCACACATACCTAGTTTTCTTTTTCCTTCTCTCAGTTTCATATATACATGATTTTACTTGAATTAGTCACATACTCCCCCTAACTAATATATTCATAGATCTATGAGAGTAAAAAACTTCTTTATAAATCAAACCAACTCCCCCTAATGATGATATCCATCAAAATTTACACTAGTATATAGTATCCTCTAATTTTCGCATATATACAATGAAGTCTAAAAAGCACAAATAGAAAGGAAATATACACAGATTAACTGGAAGAAGTGTACAATACCTACAATTTATTAAGGTTTTCTTGCTATTCCTTTTTATCATCTTCCCAATGTTTCTTGGCCAACCTAAGAATGTAGTTCACAGCCTCAAATTCCATGAGGATTTATTTTACTTCATCTAGAGTACTAGGTACAAGATTCAATTTTATTTATTTCTCTACACATGTCAGAGCACTAGATATGGGTGTGAAATTTTCATTCACCAAGTCCCTGAGCTATCGAAACTACACTATAATATTTTCTCTTTGTTCCTATAGCTGGAAGACTTGTTCATGCAAATTTTCAATTGCTAATCTTGTGTTGCAAGTATGAAGGTTTTATCATTGATGTCAACATGTGGGTATTGTCATTAATGTCAACTATGTGTTGAGGAAGGTTGTTGCATGATGAATATTTCAAGAATATTAAGAAATTTGTGAAAAAGAGGGAAACGGTTTGTTTTAGTTGGTACATATATCGAATAGATTTGTTTGTGCATGTATAGTTGAGATATTGAGGAAGTGTTGTGAGTACATGGAGCTATCTTTATTTTTCAGTATTTGGAGATGTGTTGAATGATGTAATGTGATGAGATGGTGTCTCTGGTACTTGGTTTCCAAGTGCATTTTGAGAAAATTTGATAAATAGAGAAAATAGTGTTGTGCAAATGTTCAGTACATGCTCCCAGATGTGCTCCACATTTATTCTATGTTTATTTTATACCTTTGTGGATCTAATTATTTTTTCAAGTTTTTCTGTAGTTTCTATATCAAGATTTTGGACTTCCAGATTGTTGTTGAGAGTGAGATATGTTCACCAATGTGTGAACTAGGATTTTAGTGTTGTTTGATGTGGTTTGGGAGAAGTGTATTTGCTTCACATTTCTCTATAGTTTGGTTTTAGGTTGTACAGATCTAGGAAGTTATTTATGTTGATTGTATCTTCTAGAATTCAAGATTTCTCATGATTTGGTGTAGTAAAGTGTTTGTTTCATGAATTAGTGTGCGTATAAGGTTAACTAGATGTTTTGGGTTGAAGTATTTCTATGATGCAAGTTTGTAAAAAATATTTGTTGGATCTTAGGTGGTTCATGGATTGTTCCAAATTGTGTAAAATACATTTGTGTGTTATGTGTGTTCTCTTGATCAAGTGGGAAGTGTGTACTTAATAGTTTTATGGTGTTTCAAATGGGTAATGGTCGACCTAGTGTTTACACTACATGCAAAGTGGCTTCAAAGTTTTTGGAAGAATGTTGAGGTGTGTTAGGAAAAATTTGGGTCCTAACTAAGGATTTGTGTGGGTCACCTTCATTTCTATCCATAGTGGGAATGTTTTGTGCCGACCTAATTTGAAATTGCAAGTGTGAAGTGTGTATAGCTAACCTTGGAGAATATTTTCATGGTTGAGGATACTATAGGTATGAGTTGAGGTGTTGAAGATTTATAAGATAGAAAGGATAGAGGTGTGTAATGAAAGTGATACAAAATGTTGAAGGGTAGAGTGTGAGATTGAGTAGATTAGTGTGAACTTCAAAGTGTTGGGCTTTTGAATACAGCGAGTTGAATGTGTCCACATTCATTCAAACAAGACTATGAAGGTGTTGGAGCTTTTGTGGTGGATTCTCTATTAAATTGACAATTTTTTCTTTGTGTAACATTTCTCTTCTATCTTTTTTCCTTTCTATGGTAGTGAGCCTTGGGTATGAGCCTTTGTGGACAGTGTGTCCTATACTAGTAGTGAGCCTTTGTACTAGTTTTCAATTAGTTATATTGTGAGATAACTCTCACTATGGTTTTTCCCTCATTATGTTTTCCATGTAAATCTGGTGTTCTCATGCGTATGATGTTGTTTCAGTAGTTATCTACTTTTCATGCTTAAACATTTTAAGGGTTAATGGAATACATGTGGATATGATTACTTTTGAGGGTTTTATGTTTTAATTAGATACAATTGATTCACTCTCCCTATCAGTTGTCTTCTCCATTCAACATCTTGTAGATCCATCTACATCATTCATTAGATCATAGGTACTAGATGCCTTGTCAATTTGTGCCTCAATATAATCCATCTCAACCTTTAGGGTTTTTTTTGAACTAGGTCACTTCAAACAAAATTGAAATAAATCCTTGGCATCTACACCACAATTCTATGCATCCATAAGGTTTTTGTTTAATTTTCCATATGAAGTGGAACATTTATCTGTTACATCCACCAACCTTTTATCATTCATCTTTTTATTGACTTCATTCTCCAACTTTTCTTCAAGTCACAAAGTATACTCTTTGAAAGAGTCAACCAAAAGATTCAAAATTTCCACACTGGATAAGCAATTATCAATACTTACTCTTAGAATACTCTCCTACAACACCTCCACTACATCTATCAAATACACACACTTCTGATGTGTCTAAAAGATCTCCTTTCTGGTGGAGGTTTGGAATGCATCACTGAGTTTTAACTTGTGCAAAGGGGACATCTTTTCCATATCAACTTGCCCATGTTGCATTATAATTTGTAATAATTAGACAAAAACAACAGGTTGGAACCATAACTAAATGCTCAACAAAATCTTCAATGAATCCTCAGAGGTTCTAGAATATTCTCTAACCATTTTCACATTACTTTCATCCTTCTTTTCCACTACATTTTACTTGTCACCAATGTTGTCTTCTACTTTCTCTTCACTCTTCTCAGCATTGTCAGACCCTTTCTCATCCTTCTTATCATCATCAACATATTTCGAATTGTTATCCAAGGGTATGTGCAGGATCATGATGGGCTAAAAAGTGGCGATATGATGGGTATGTGGCAAATTTATTTATTTTTACCGAAAATTGATGAAACAAAAAGGTTTTTTAAAGGAGATTCTTAGCTTTCCACCAATAGCTTTCAAACGACTAAATTCTTGATTGATAGGTTGAATGAAAAACATCTATAGCTTTCAAATGGTATCACATTTTTTGAATCTGAAACATGCATCACATTCTATGCTTCGCATACTATAGGATTAAAAAAAAAATGAATTTGATGAAGTTTTGACCAAGTTAAGGTGGTCAGACATACAAGTTTTTATATTTTTTTAAAGTTGTAGTAAAAAATTCATAATTAATTATTTACTTGGAAAAAAATTACAAAAAAATATGCATCACATTGATACATGAGTCCTCTACTTATATCTAAAATCTTATAATAAAATATTATCATTTTATTGTGGTTATGGTGGTTAGAAAAACACCTACTTATTTTTTCCCTAAAATTTAAGTACTACTGCATTGAAATTTCAAATTTTCACCAAATAGATTTTGTTTTTTTCTAAATGAATCTAGTAGTTTAGAAACTACATTCAATTTTCTACAGATTCTATTCTTACATATTTTTGAAATAATATAGATAACTTATTCAAATTTTTATGTCAAGCTGCCTAACTCTGATTTTCTGAATTTTTTGTCACTTAAGGGCTTGGTTTTTCCATGATGATCTTGCACATACCCCCAAAGGAGGCATATATGTCTATATTTTTTTCCTTATTGATCTATTTTTTTTCTTGTACAACATCATCTTCAAAATTATTTTATGTTTTTGGAGGATGAGATATATAAATTGTTTGAGTATCCTCCTTTTGCAACTCTTCAACATTTTCTTCTCCAAAAATGTTTTCTCCTACTAGAGGAGTGTTGCCAGTAACATTTTCTTCTTATGTAGCCACATTCTCCACTACTAGAGGGGTGTCTTCTTACATATTCTACATTTCTACATCATTCTTAGGTTGGGCATCTTCATGATGTGTAACTTCTAGAATATTTACATCTGGGACAAAGACATCATCATGCATTTTCTCTATATTGTCTGGTATCATGCCTAGTTCTTTTTCCAAATTGGAAAATTTCTCCACAGATTCATTTCTCAACCTTTCAATATCATTTTTTATCATTTCTCATAAGGGTAATGACCCTTTTCTTAGTTATGAACTATTTATTGTACAATTGAGCTAATTTAGCTTTGTCCTCATCTGAAAAGGTAGCACTAAACTTTCTCCAAGGAAAATGATCTTAACTTTACATCTTTATTTACTGCCTCTTCTCTTCTTGTATACAATGCACTTTTCAAATCTTGGGGAAATTGGCCTTCAATATCCTTCATACTAACATAAAATTTAACTATATATCTAGAAATTTCTTCTTCTATTGTAGATTTATCAGTGTCATCCACAGTGGTATATAGGGCAATAGTTTGTTCTAACATTTCATGCTCTACTATGTCATTAAATAATGCATCTAATTTCATAGGGTTGTGTTTTCTTACTAAAGAAGGTTTTTCCTTTTCTTTCAGATATTTTTCTCCTTTCCTAGACTTAGCTTTCTTTTCTCTTACATAAATTTTAAATTTCTTTTTCTATTTCTCCACCTCCACTTCACTATTAGTATCTATAATGTCAACTTTTTCCTTCTTTGTAATTTTCTCTTCTTGAGAGACTCCATATTTTATTTTTCTTAAAAGAGGCTCTTCTTCTACCTCTTCCTCTTCATCCACACTCAAATTATTTTCCCTTCTATCCCTATCCTTCACTCTTCTCTTTTGAGTATTTTTCTACTTTATCGGAGGAGCCTTTACTGGCATTCTCTACTTTTTTTAAAGTACTAGTT
>VDFB02088253.1:0-24573 GCA_007258455.2 Sequoia sempervirens
TTCACCACCAAGCAAATTATCCCAACATACCAGTTCATGCAGCCAGGTCCACATCCCTTCCTACACCTGGGACACACCCAAGCATTGCCTGACTGCATTTCTAATGAAATGTCTTCGCCATGTCTATTCATCAAGCAAAGACCACAAAAACGGTAAGGACAGCGAGAACAATGAACATGGTCCTGCAGGGTCCTCTTACGGCACCGATGACAAGTTTTCTCGTTGCTTGTATCTGTTTGACATCCAACCACCCTAGCTCCTGAAGAAAGTTTTTCTTCACAGGAAGATTCATGACCTTCATTGGTTTTCAGTCTCTTGTTCAGACCCAGGTTGTTGCTTTCATGTTGTAGTCTACCTTCACTGGATGGAGACACAATGCTTGTTCCAACATTCCCCCTTTTGTGGCATGCCTCATAATTTGTCCTTAACTGATCTGTTGACGTCATTGGTGTATTTAAAACTCGTGTCCCAAATTCTTCAGGTCTCGCCAAAAAATGATCAGCACTTTTACACCAGCCACGTCCCTTCTTGCGACAGGCAATTTCATAAGGAGATTCATGAGTGTTCTGGAATACAAGATAATCATGTGCATTGGAGAACCCAGCACCCCTAGCAAGATGCACTATTATTCCTGTTTTTTCAAGACCTTGTGATTTTCGACATGGTCCACAGTTGCAGCTGTTCAGAAAACAGCAATGGATAAGTCATGCCAGATGGTTGTGCTTCTATATAAATATAAATTGAAATTTCCATAAAATTCATCTTCAGAATATATATTGTGCAAGCTAGTCCTTGTTTAACTGGTAAAATATTGATTTTCAGGTAAAATTACTGTGAACTGGAGATACAACCTTTTGGGTACACTCTTTTCTTTGTGTTAGCTGAATTTTGCTTTTATGAAAAAATGCAGCTGCTCAGAAATTTTGTCGTAGCTGAACAAATTAGGCTATCTTTTAACATTTTACCATTAATTTATTCCTAGAGCAGTCAATGTTGGTATTCTGCTATCGAGACAAAAACATAAAAGAAAACTAAACGCGGGGGTATCCCTGAAATACCCAAGTTGGTATTCTGCTATTGACTCAAAACTACATGGGTCAAACCCCACTAAAATTAAAAATCTGACTCTCCTATTTAGACAGAAAAAGAGTTAATTATGCTTTTCTGAATAGGTGCAGAAGGAAAATTCTGAAACCCATATGTTGTTTCATTACAAAATATATATTTTGACTCTTTGGTGAGACTAGCATGTGTAATTTACCATACCCTAGAAACTCCTCTGAAAAACCCTAAAATCATAAAGAATTTCTATTGGTTAATCTACTCTTCACATTCTCTGCATTTTTTCATTTATATATTAGTGCGGAAGGTGGTTCTCTATCATTTTTCAATTCATGAATGCTGCTCATCTCTGAGCATGATTTGCAAATTATGATAAAAAAGAGATTTGAAACCCCTAGATGCACACATTTGGATTAAAAGGATGTGGAAGGCCGCAAAGAGTGTGGATGAAGTGGAAGTTGCAGGCATTCAGAAGCTAGGACATAATGTTCAATCCACAGCAACACCTGTAATACAGCTGGATCGTTCCTCTTGCATGAAGATCATAATACCATTGAAATGGCAGTCCAAAGTTGTGGACCTGAGGCCACTCATCATGATCATTTGATTATCAACAAGCTGAGAGTGGTTATGCAGGGAAACAAGGAGATAGCTGCCAGGATTAGATTGCAGCTCTCCCCCAAAGCCAGTAAGTCAATTCCTGAGTGTCCCTTGTATCAGTGAGGAGGGAGATGGAAATATGGAACTCTGATAATGAAGAGGAATTAATAGAGAAAACAGAGTAAGTTTGCCCTGATAAACAATTAATTATGCTTTTTTAAATAGTTGCCAAAGGAAAATGCTGAAACCCATGTTGTTTCATTAAAAAATGTATATTTTGACTCTTTAATGAGACTAACCTACGTAATATGCCATAGGCTAAAAACTCTTCTGTAAAACCCTAGAGGCTAGAAACATGCTTTCATAGCAAAAGAGATCTAATAATGATGTTTTTAATGATGCCTGTAATTTGCTATACCCTAAAAATTCCTACGTAAAACCCTAGAAACATGCTTTCATAGCAATAGACCTCTAATAATGACCCTTTTAATGGCTATTTTGGACTTTTCTCCTTTTCTCGCAATGATATCTTAAAAATATTTTTTATTGGGCTATCTAGTCTTCACATTCTCTGCATTTTTTCAATTCGATAGTAGTGTGGAAGGTGGTTCTTTATCACTTTTCAATTCATTATATTTTTTCTGTTTGTGCATCAACATGGGAGAGGATATTTACTTCCCACGTTCCCTGTTCCCTGCTCTTGACTTTTCAAGGAATATGGGGGGGCAGAGAGAAGAGGAGACAGAACCATAGAAGGGCAACATCTGGTCATGTGAATTGGATAATGCTGAAAGTGAAGGATAAGTATTTTGTCCCTGCTTCGAATGGTCTAGTTGAAAAGAGAATGAATCTGCTCCTATATCCTCCCAATAGATGGAAATGAGAGACAATAATTTGGAAATCTACTATTAATTGCAAGTGGGAAACGGAAACTACATTGATCAAAAGAATGTGGCAAAGAAAGATAGAGAAGGAAATGAGAGACCTTTCTGGTTGGACAATAGCTTGCTATCAGATTATGAAGAAGTGTTGGTCAATGCCTTGTTCACGATTTTGATTTGTTTAAAACCATCAGCTACATTCTTTCTACTCCATTTTTTTGTTTATCTGGGGTCCCTAACCTTAGGTATCTCTAGCCACTAAAAGACTTTCAAGAGAAAATAAAATTTACGGTATCTGAAAGACTTCAATCATCCAAAAAGTATGTGAAAATAAAATTGGTGCATCCTAACTTAAATCAATCACTGAAGAGCTGAAATTACAATGTAGTTACTAGATTGTTATCCTTTATTCTCATTCACAAAGTATGTGAAAATAAAATTGGTGTACCTAACTTAAATCAATCGCTGGAGTAACAAAATTGCAATGTAGCCGTTAAGTTGTTATTGCTTACTGCATTTGAGTATTCTACCATGGACCAGACGATTATACTTACCTTAAAAAGCATAAATAAAAAATAATGGAGGACTATGGCGAACTTACAGTGCTCCAAGATCAAATAAACAATGAAGTGTTGAAAACATAAAGTATTTACTGAGTTGCTACGATTGCTGCATTTAGGTGTAAATTCCATCTGGAACACTTGAGCTGGTTGTTCTGCTACTGACTTCAAAAACACATATGATTTCTTATGCCCCAAGGTAATATAAACCAAAGTTTTTATAAATCTTATTTAAAAAAGATTTAATACCCTAAGATTAAATCACGGAAACTGCAATGCGCTCATTGAGGATTAGTTACTGCATTTGGGTATTCTGCACAGAAATCGAACCAGCGGATAGAACTTTGTCATCACACAGTATAAATAAAAAATATAAAAAGTGGACAATGGCGTGCTTACTGTAACCAAAGGTTCAACCAATCATTGAAATGCTTTAAAGTCGAAGTAGATTGAACTACTCTCATTGCTTAAAGCTCAAAACTATTTCAATGTATTAAGTGAGCTGCTATAGATTACTGCATTTTGGGTACTCTGCTGCTGCTGATTACTACATTTTGGGTATACTTCTATGGACCAAAATAATACCAAAAAAGGATTGCACTTCACTAAAAACATTTACAAGTTGAGATAAAGTGGAGTATGATGGACTTAGCATGCTTTATCTTTAAATCAACCGTTGAAATGCTCAAAACTCAACGTAATTAACAAACCATTACCATTGATTACAGCCTGGTCCACATCCATTTCTGCATTTGGGGCACACCCAAGAATTACCCTCCTGCATTTCCAGCACAATGTCTTCTCCATTCCTATTCTTCAGGCATGGTCCACAAAACCTAATAGGACATTTACAACATTGAACATGATTTTCCACTGTTTTCTGTCTGCACCAGTGACAGGTTTTTCCATTGACAGAATCATAGAGACGACCCCCTTGACGCCTAACTCCAGGATTTGAGTTCCTCTTTGTTGCAGACTTTGGGGTTGTTCTGCTGATGTTGTCCTCTTCTTCTGTGGACATTTTTTCCTCGGCAGAGTAGGATGATCTCTTTTTGGGCTACAGGAGGATTCAGACCAATTTGTTCAGGCTTAAATGTGACCGTTAAAGCGAATCCGAGGGGCTGGAGATGGGCATTGTCCTACGAAAAATCAGGGGTACTTTCAAGAATCAGACCAATAAGTGTGCTTTGCTGACTACATTGTCAACTCGTCAAAATAGGGAATTTGTGCTAAAAGTTTAGCGACATTTTCTGTTTCTCTTTATTTCCCTTTGGGGACACAAGGGTACAGATAGGAGTACCGGGATTAAAGAGTCAATTTCAGATGGATAGAGATTGGCCACATGATTATTGGTGTGAATAGCGCATGATGAGTGGAGGCCAGTCACGTCACCTCACACTTTCACACTCGGTTGTTTTGGTGTGGATATACATTAACAAGGAATAGTGAGGAATTGATTTTTTTTTAAGAATTAACAAAGGCGCATTTGGAGATGAGTTCCATGTTATCTGATCACCTTTAGCTATGGCCGTGGGGTCACTGAAATATTGTGTTGGACAACACATGAAAATATTAATCGATTGTTGCTAATATTGATGCATGTAAAGCAGCACGTGGATTAAAGGGCAAGTTAGTCAAATAATATCAACCACTCAACATTACTAATTAAAGACATTAATCACATAAAGTTGCATAGCATTAGAATTGTAATCTAGGCTAACATGAAGTTGTAGCATGGCCATTGTATATGGGCATATAGGTTGGTTAGTTGAAATATTGAAGTTGGGTATCGGTATGATGCACAATGGTGGGTAATAATATGTTATTACATCATCCATCAAGGTTTAAATCCATTAGAGGTGCACTAAGTTTAGGTTTCTGCCATAAGCAAATTTAACAAAATGGATATTAGGTTTCTGCCCTAAGCAAATTTAACAAAATGGATATCTCTTAATCTGTAGTTTTAAAGTAAAAGGCATTGAGTATTCATGTAGCTTAGGCATGTGCGCTCAATATTAATGGATTGCAAAAATGCCTTAATATTATAGAACTTCTCTACAAATAAACAAAAGTCTTGGTGACGATTGAACTTATTTAGATCCAGGAGAATATAAATGATACATGTTGGAGGAATCAACCCCTTACATGGTATCCCAAGTATATTTGGGAATCATTATCTAAGTTATGGATAATAATATGCTTGCAAAAAGCCTTTGATGTAAGTGGATTTCTAAATCATGATTCATTAAGGATATAAAAAGATTGCATTGTATAAAATTGTGGAGATTTACTTTAAGAATATATGACATAATCAATAGTGTTCCATATGATGTACTTTTGCTTTAGGCTGTACCTATGTCTACCTCAAGTTGTTGAATGATATTGGTAGGTAAGTGTTGTACTTGGCTCATATGGGTTGGTAAGTGTTGAAGATGGTGGATTGGAAATTAAACTTGTATATTTGATGAAAAAATATTTTCAAAACATGGGGATTGATCTCATTTAGAGCACATCATGGAAGTTAAAAATGTATAAATATAAAATAGGAATGAATGAATAAAATGAATTTAATGAATGAAAGTTTGACCCCTTTTTCAAAAAAATTGATAAAAAATCAAGTTTTTTAATCTTTTCCCCTCACATGTAGTCCACACTTGAAGCAAGCATACATAATGTTTTATAGGAAAAATATTATATGATGTAATGTTTATTTATTATCATTGCTTTGTACTTATTACACATCATCTTTATTCTACTGGTTCTCTCACTTATGTTTATGTGAGTTGTTTTTTATTCCAATTTGATAATTTCTTCCTTCCCTTTGATTTTTTCCCCTACATACTAAGTTAGTCATGATGTCACAAGAATGACTAAAATCATTGAGGTATTGTTGGAATTTATTCATATTTATTTTTCTTCAAAATCATTGAGGTATTGTTGGGATTTATTCATATTTATTTTTCTTCACTGTAATGATTTTTTTTCCCATTTATATATAATGTTTGATTCTTACTAGTATTTAGACATTGATTTGTTCTAATATTCCTATTATTCATCTAGTTGTTATGATGTTTTATCTATGTAGACCCACTTTTAAGCTAGGCAAGTCAAATCTATGTAAAGTCTACCTTGTGGACAAGTTGGGAGAAGGTACCTAATTATGATATTGTTGGCCCATTCATTTATAGTTGAAACTTTTTCTTCACATCCTTGATATATTTTTTTCACTTATATAATATGTTTGATTATCAATGATGTTTAGATGGTCCTTTGATCTAATATTCCACTTGTTCATCTAGTTGTTTTAATGTTTAATATATGTAGACCCACCTTGAAGATAGCCATGTCAAATCTAATCTATGTAGAGCCACCTTTAAGCTAGGCATGTCAATTCTAACTAAAGTCTTACTCAATTTGAGGATGTTGTGGAGAAGGTGGGAGAAAGTACCTTAGGTATGTTGGGTTTTATTTTTATAGAATAGGTAAAAAAATTTAAGTGGATATGTAACCTTTTATAAGTTTGGAGACTAGGAATTGATAACTGTTGACCTATTGTGGAGGAAAATGCCATGGGTGATTTTTTAAGAATGAGCATGTTGCAAGAGGTATCCAAGACAATTAATAGGTAATACATAAAGCAAGGGAGCTAGTGGATAGCCTTGGTGAATGCAACTCTAGAGTGAGAAGGGGTTGACAAGGATATGATGATGGGTATTTGACCATTGGCATCTTGAAAAAGTAGTTGGATAACGGAATGAGAAAAATGCTAAATCCAAGCCATTTTAACATCCTATAAATTAACTACCACTTTATATATAATAAGATATTTGATATTTTACATAATCAATATTAGTGAACAAGAATACTTTTGGATGCCACCTTATACCCTTTGTTAGAGTCCAACTTCCAAGGAGGGCATTTTCTCTTTTTTTTTGCCCATTCTAGTACTTCCCAAGATAAAAAAACAATTATCCAATATAAATCTACCCCACAAGAGCTTTGAGGATAAGATTACCAATATTATAGATGTTTTTGGATCTATATTCTTTTGCTTTAACATTTTCACTTTTTCATGCATAAAATCAAAATATTAATGATATCCTTAGATTTATCTCTATAATTGATACTCTCTAAGTGGCATCGCCTATGGCAAAGTGTCATTTCTAGATATTTGGTATTTTTATTTGGCATGGTGTCTCCATTATTATAATTTGAAAATGATACTTGAATAAGCTAAAGTCTAATTGCTATCTTAAACCCATTAGTTACTATCTATGGTTGTTTGAATCCAAATTACTACTAATTTTTTCCTTGTAAAGAATATATATATTTTCTCATGTTGATTACCCTCTAAATATTTTTAGAATCATTTTACTTAACTCATTCAAAGTTTCTTATGGATCAAATAAGACAACAAAAAAAGCTTGTTGGCTACATCATGGGAACACTACATGCAACTAAAAGACTATAGGGAGATGGTTACCATAAATCCCATCACACAAGGAACTTTCCTCATTTCCAAAAGGATAGTGTGGGATTTACAAGGGTCTGCTCCTTAGATCCTTATATGTCGTAGAATCCAATCTACCACTACTTCAAGAGCTTGGGTGCAAATTAATTGGAAAGAAAAATTATATTTTCTTTCTGCTTCAATCCATGAGCCTCCTTTTAATTCTAGAATATTTGGAAAGCATGGTAGAGACTTGCTCCTTGGCTAACTTGGTGGGACCATTCCCTAAAAGAGGTCTTATTTTCCCAACTTACTCCATTTGGTAGAATAGATTAATGAAATTTTATGAGCTCCCTTTAGTAGTTTGTAACCACATGCAACCCAAATCAATATTTAGAAATGGGATTCAAAGATATTTGGTATTGATCCTTACTTTCCTACAAATCTCATCATGATTTTAGGTTTGTGTTCTACTTGTCCTTAAAATATATTTGTTTGATTAATTATATCCAAGCTTCGGTCTCTCTTAATCTTATAATTAAAATTTATACCATGTAAGAGTGTTGTTTGCTAAAGGATTGAAAATGGTCGATGAGATGTAATATATCATTATTTCCATTGAAAAACTTCTACAAAAGTTGTTTCCACTCTTTACCATTGATAAACACTTAAATATTAAAAGGAAATGTTTTACTCTTTTGTTAAATGGTACATTCTCAACCTAGCAATATGGAAGTGTAAGGTTGCTTCACAGGCGTAACTCTTTACCTAGAAACTTCACGGTGACTACTTGTTAATTGAAGATTGTTTATGCTTCTTCTAATCTAGCCTACCCTTATGCTCCTACAAAAAAAAAGAAACCATTAAACATGCATTTTGGTTCTCGACATGCATCTAATAGTTGTGTAACTTCATTCTTTCTTCCACCTTGCCATATTTAATCACAAAATAGCATATAAATCTACCCTTCTTGGCATGATTTTCAACTCTAATATCATCTCTTTGTCATGTTAACAAACTAGTTATTTGGCATCATTTTGGCAGGGAGCACCAAGGCCAATCTCCAAATTGATATGGCTCGGGAATAGAGAGAATAGTAGGGTGGTTGCATTGTATTCAAAGTTTGTGGTGTGAATAATAAGACAGTTTTCTGGTTTTCATGCAATTTCTGTATTTTTGGAAAACACAGTGTGTTTTGCACAGTAGGGTTTATTTAGTTATTGCATATTAACATAGCATGTTATTTGTATTTAAATAGCAGTGTTAACATCTTTCTTGATGTATGAAACTCACTTTGTATGTTGATAGTGTGTGGTGTTCAAAACTCAGGTGGAAATAGCACGTTAACCCTGTTTTAAGCAAAATCTGCACTTTATGTTTCTGCCCGTGAGTTTTTGATGACAGTGGATTCTCAAACTTTGTAAATACTGTTTCATTCAATGCATTGGAGTTCTTAGTGTAGATTTGTGTCATTTTCCCCCTGTATACAGGTTGCTTAGAGTAGGATTTCATTTTAGTCTCCATAGTCATTAGTTTGGAAGCATTCTTATTGCAGTTTTGAGGCAGTCTTTTGTAAAATGACTCCCCCATAGCCACAGACCGTGGGATCTCCCTGAGACTGTGGAATATGGGAGAAGAGTCATTGTTCTGCACACATTTGATAGTAGATACCAAGGAACAAAGAGCAAAGAAGAATACACCCAAACTGTAGGTGAGCATAGACCCGGTTAGGGAATTAGGGTGGAAAACAAAGAACCAAGGCAAGGAAAAAGGTACAGTTGTACGGCCAAGGACATTTTCAGGTGGATTGAGTTCAAATACAAAGACACCAGAGCAATGAAGGCCTAAACGATTTGTTTGGGTGAGAAATAAACAAAAACCAGTGAAGCCCTAGTGAAAAGGGGCAATTAGGCCTCCAGTCCAAGAAGTTTGGAACCACCTGTACGGACCAGTTGGCGACCTGAAACTTTTTCAAGATTTAAAACCCTAAAAAGGGTGTCCAAAAATACTATTTTCTTGGTATGTTGTTTTGGAAAAGTGAGATTAAAAAGCCAAATACTGACTGGTAAGGGCTAGAAGAGATTTGGGACTGTCCAAGGCAAGTTCACAAAACGGGTGATTTTAAGTCTGAACCTAAGGCAAGATGTACCTATTTGGAGCTACATTGCAAGAAGCCAACATCTTTAGTTTCCCTGCCATGAGTTCAAGTCAGTTGGAGAACAGGGCACTTAGAATCTTCTAAGTCCAAGGTAGAGCACTCAAGCTACAAGAGGTGTTGAACCCTCCAAAGTGAAAGCACAAGTAGAAATTCTTAGGACAGAGTTGTAGCAAGGTTCCATTGTTGAACCAAGTAAATACAGAGCTTAGACCATTGCTAGGTTCTTGGTGAAGGCAGTATAGTGTCTTCTGGAGGTTTGGTGCAAGCAAGCTTTGGAGGGTTTTGTCATACACCATATTGGTATCAGAGCAAGAGTTGAATTCTAGGCTTGTGATTCATGAGCCAATCCACTGAGTCAGTAGGAGAAAATACACCAGAGGAAGGAACCATGGTGAAGAATGCAGAGCTAGCAAAGAAGGTAGAAGAGCAAGAGGAAGATAACCAATTGCTCAAAGAAAGGATATCTCAGATGGAGAAACTCCTAGATGAAGTCCAAGAAACAGCAGACACTGTGAAGGACAAGATAAAGAAGAAGGAAGACCAGGAAGCCAAGGAAAAAGAGGTGGAATTGGAGGAGGAAGCTCCAAAGCCTGATCCTGTTCTTGCAGAGGAACCATTCTTGAAGGCATTGCAGGCCTTGAGTGGTAAAGCATTGGATGGTGTGCCACTTTTCAGTGGACAAATGGATCCAGATTCAGTAGTAGATTGGATTGAGAGTATTGAGAATCACTTTGAGTGTGATGGCATAACAGAGGCCCAAAAGGTGAAGGTGGCCAAGTCAAGGTTGAGAGGAGCAGCTCTCACATGGTGGAAGTTTGTACAATCAGAAAGAGAGAAAGAAGGCAAAGGTCCCATAGTTTCATGGAAAGGAATGGTGACCAAGATAAGGCAAACTTATCTTCCAGATGATTATGAAGTCCAGTTGCATAGGAGGAGACACAATCTGAGGCAAAAGGACATGGATGTCCAAACATATACAGAGGAGTTTCAGAAATTGTGCCTTAGATCAAAAGTGGTTGAGGATGAAAGCATTAGGTTAGCAAGGTACCTAAATGGACTCAAATGGTCTATTCAAGAAGACATGAGCTTGGTAAACTTCAAATCAGTACGCCAATGTTATCAAATGGCCTTGAAGATAGAGGAGAAAGGCAAAAAGAAACAAGAACAGAACCCTAAAGGTAGAGGTAAAGGCAAAGACAGCAGAGGACAAAGAGGGAGCTATAGTGGAAGAGGCTCAGAATCAAGAGCTCAAGGAGAGGTCAGATTTTCTGATCAGCAAGAGGGAAGTTCTAGTAGAGGTGGTAGAGGAAGAGGTTTCAGCCCTAGAGGAAGAAGTGGTGGACAAGGAAGGAGTAGTTACTTCACCAACATGAAATGCTATCATTGCAATCAGTTGGGACACCCAGCCTATAGATGTCCCTGAGAAAGGAAGCACTTCTCATGGAGGAGATAAGAGAACCCATCTAATTCAAGATGAAGCAGCTGCAGCAAATAAACAATCAGAAGTACCCTTGAACTCAGAGGAAGGTGAGAATCTCATGATGAGAAGGACACTGATCAAAGAACCAGTCAAAGAGGAACCAAGCCAAAGAAGATCTTTGTTTAGGATAAAATGCAAGATGATGGGGAAAGTGTGTAAGGTCATCATAGACTCAGGTTCAACTGACAATATTGTGTCAGAAGAGGCAGTCAGCAAACTGAAATTGACAAGGATATCTCACAGTAATCCTTACAAGGTTACATGGCTCAACAAGGGTCAGCATGTCTTGGTAAATGAACAAGCATGGGTGGAGTTTTCAATTGGCAAGTACAAAGACAAGGTATTGTGTGATGTATTACCTATGGATGCATGCCACTTGCTCCTAGGTAGGCCATGGCAATTTGACCGTCAAGCTGTGCATGATGGAGCCAAGAATTCTTACACCTTCAAGAAGGACAATGTCACATACAAGATTCAATCTTTGTTGGAAGATAATGAGGTGCAGACAGCAGGTTCTAAGTTGCTGATAACTGGTGAAAAAGAGTTCTTAAAGACCTTGGAAGAAGGAGAAGAGTTGGCTATGCAATAATGATCAAGCCAAGAGAGGCAAGCAAAGAGAAGGCAGCTGAAAAGAAAGAACTACCAAAGGAGATTCAAGACTTGTTGCAGACCTATGAGAACATAGTAAGTAGTGGTCAACCAGCAACTTTACCTCCTAAAAGAGCCATAAGTCATAGGATAGACTTGATACCAGGAGCCACCCTTCCAAACAAAGCAGCCTACAAGATGACACCTCAACAGAATGAGGAGATAGCCAGGCAGATTCAAGAATTGCTTGATCAAGGTCTCATTAGGAAAAGCATTAGTCCTTGTGCAGTACCCACCGTCTTAGCACCCAAGAAAGGAGGAGAATGGAGGCTTTGTACTGATTCCAGAGCAATCAATAAGATAACCATCAGGTATAGGTTTCCCATTCCTAGAATTGAAGATCTCATGGATTGTCTAGGTGAAGCTAGGTACTATACCAAGATAGATTTAAAGAGTGGATACCACCAAATTAGAATACATGAGGGTGATGAGTGGAAAATAGCCTTCAAAACCAATGAGGGTCTTTATGAGTGGCTAGTAATGCCATTTGGTTTGTCTAATGCCCCCTCCACATTCATGAGACTCATGAATGAAATTCTCCAGGACTACATTGGCAAGTTTGTAGTAGTGTATCTTGATGATATACTAATTTATAGCAGAACTAGAGAAGAGCACCTCCAACACATTGAGATGGTTTTCAAGAAGCTACAGGAGGAGAAGCTGAAGATTAATCTGGAAAAGTGTGAGTTCATCAAAACAGAGTTGGTGTACCTTGGTTTTGTGTTATCACATGGCAATTTGAAGATGGACAGCAGCAAGGTAGAAGCCATTCTTAATTGGCCTACTCCCAAGACAGCAACAGAGGTAAGAAGCTTCCATGGTCTTGCTCAGTACTATAGGAAATTCATCAAACAATTTAGTGCAATTTGTGCTCCTATGTTGGATACAATTAAGGGAGGAATGAAAACCAAGTTTGTGTGGAATGAACAAGCTAACAAGAGTTTTGAGTTGCTGAAGGAAAAGGTAGCTACTCAACCTGTTTTGGTGTTGCCAAGTTTTGAGAAACTATTTACAATTGAGTGTGATGCTAGTAATGTAGCAATTGGAGCTGTTCTCAGCCAAGAGGGCAGACCGGTGGCTTTTCATTCTGAGAAGCTAAGTGAAGCCAAGAAGAAGTACTCTTCTTATGACCTTGAAATGTATGCATTGGTCCAAGCACTAAGGAAGTGGAGGCACTACTTGCTTCCCAAGGAGTTCATTGTGTACTCAGACAATCAAGCACTCAGTTTTCTGAATTCCCAAGAGAAGTTGAGTCACAGGCACATGAAATGGGTGGAGTATTTGCAAGCCTACACCTTCAACATCAAGCATAAGAAGGGAGCTCTCAACAAAGTTGCTGATGCATTGAGCAGGAGAGTTCTTACCATTCAAGAAATCCAATTGAAGAGCATGGGAATAGATCATTTCAAAGATCTATATGCAGATGATGAAGACTTTGCAGAAATTTATAAGGTATGCCTTGAGTTTAAGAACCATTTTCATAGCAAGTATGCTGAATACACATTGCAAAGTGATTTGTTGTTTAAAGGGAATCAGCTTTGTGTTCCTAGAGGCTCCATTAGAGAGAATTTAATTCAAGAGAAACATAATGGTGCATTGAGTGGTCATTTTGGGATCACCAAAACTCAAGAGCTTGTCCAAAGGTTTTATTTTTGGCCTAAGATGAATCTAGATGTCAGAAAATATGTAGAGAGTTGTGTAGTGTGTCAAAAAGCAAAAGGCACTTCTTCAAATGCAGGCTTATACCAGCCACTGCCAATCCCTTCTAGGCCATGGGAATGCTTAAGCATGGACTTTGTAGTTGGTTTACCCAAGACAAGGCAAGGAATGGATAGTGTTTATGTTGTGGTTGATAGATTCAGCAAAATGGCTCACTTTATACCCTACAAAACAACCAATGATGCCAGTCAAATAGCCTCACTTTTCTTCAAGGAAATAGTTAGGATTCATGGTTTGCCAATCAGCATTGTATCAGACAGGGATACTAAATTTATGAGCCACTTTTGGAAGACACTTTGGCAGAGAATGGGCACCAATCTGTCCTTTGGATCTGCATACCATCCCCAAACTGATGGTCAGACCGAAGTTGTGAATAGGACACTTGGAAACCTTCTTAGATGCTTGACCAAGGAGTATGGTCAACAATGGGATCAGATTATTGGGCAGGCTGAGTATGCATATAATGACACAGTCAATAGATCCACAGGGAAGAGCCCCTTTGAAATTGTGTATGGTTTACATCCCAGGGGTGTCTATGAGCTGAGAGAGCTGAAGGATGGAGTCAAAGGAAGTGGTTATGTAGATGATTTTGCTTGTGCAATGCAGGAGATTCATGAGACAGTCAGAAAGACCTTGGCAGAAAATACCATGAAGCATAAGGCTAAGGTGGATGAGCATAGAAGAGAAGTCTAGTTTAATGTTGGTGACTTAGTCATGGTACATTTGAACAAGGCCAGGTTGCAGAAGGGAGTCCCTCACAAGCTGCAAATGAAGAGGATAGGTCCCTGCCCTATCTTGGAGAAGTATGGCAACAATGCTTTCAAGGTGCAATTGCCTGATGACAGTGGACTGTCCCCTGTTTTTAATGTTGCGGACTTGATGCATTACAAAGGACCACCCTAGGATTTGGATCAGACACTTCATGAAGTCACTCAAGATGTTGAAGAACTCAAACTGCCCCCAGTCACAGTCAAACAAGCTGATCAAATCTTGGACACAAGGGTCTACCAGAAGACTAGGAACAAGGAATATAAAGAACATCGGATAAAAAGGCATGGGCAACCTGATACAGATGCAGTATGGATCAGGGAGGCATAATTCAAGAAGCTAGGTATTGATCCTAACTTACTCAATCCAAGGATGGATTGAACTTTCTGTTTTGGGGAGGATGGTGCAGGAGCACCAAGGCCAATCTCCAAATTGATTTGCACAAAATTTTGGTTTGAAAAGTTTTGGCTTGTACTGACCTTGGCCAAGTCAGCATGTTGTGTGGTAGGTTGAATCAATCTTTTGTCTAGGTGTTATTTTAGTCATCATAGTTGTTTGTTGGTAGATTTTTACTTTATTAAGGTATAGTATGTTGTGCTTGAAAATACAATGCAACAACTTGTGTTAGAGTCACTTCCTCGTTGATGGAAGATGTTAGTGGTCAGTTGAAGAGTTGTTAACTCAAGGATAACGAGTTAGGAGATCCCAAAAAGAGGGATAATGGTGAGTATTGCAGGAATCTTGCAAAAAACTGCATGATAACAGTGAGTGGTTGCATGCGGTTTGGAAGTTATCTAGGATTCCCTTAAAATCAGGGATATTTGGAATGAGTAATGCCCTTGAAACAGGAAAAGGTAACGACCAATGATGATATGGCTCGGGAATAGAGAGAATAGTAGGGTGGTTGCATTGTATTCGAAGTTGGTGGTGTGAATAATAAGACAGTTTTCTGGTTTTCATGCAATTTATGTATTTTCTGGAAAACACAGTGTGTTTTGCGCAGTAGGGTTTATTTAGGTATTGCATATTAACATAGCATGTTATTTGTATTTAAATAGCAGTGTTAACATCTTTCTTGATGTATGAAACTCACTTTGTATGTTGATAGTGTGTGGTGTTCAAAACTCAGGTGGAAATAGCACGTTAACCCTGTTTTAAGCAAAATCTGCACTTTATGTTTCTTCCCGTGAGTTTTTGATGACAGTGGATTCTCAAACTTTGTAAAAAATATTTCATTCAATGCATTGGAGTTCTTAGTGTAGATTTGTGTCATTTTTCCCCTGTATACAGGTTGCTTAGAGTAGGATTTCATTTTAGTCTCCATAGTCATTAGTTTGGGAGCGTTCTTATTGCAGTTTTGAGGCAGTCTTTTGTAAAATGACTCCCCCATAGCCACAGACCGTGGGATCTCCCTGAGACTGTGGAATATGGGAGAAGAGTCATTTTTCTGCACACATTTGATAGTAGATACCAGGGAACAAAGAGCAAAGAAGAATACACCCAAACCCTAGGCGAGCATAGACCCGGTTAGGGAATTAGGGTGGAAAACAAAGAACCAAGGCAGGGAAAAAGGTACAGTTGTACGGCCAAGGACATTTTCAGGTGGACTGAGTTCAAATACAAAGACACCAGAGCAATGAAGGCCTGAACAATTTGTTTGGGTGAGAAATAAACAAAAACCAGTGAAGCCCTAGTGAAAAGGGGCAATTAGGCCTCCAGTCCAAGAAGTTTGGAACCACCTGTATGGACCAGTTGGCGACCTGAAACTTTTTCAAGATTTAAAACCCTAAAAAGGGTGTCCAAAACTGCTATTTTCTTGGCATGTTGTTTGGGAAAAGTGAGAGTAAAAATCCAAATACCGACTGGTAAGGGCTAGAAGAGATTTGGGACTGTCCAAGGCAAGTTCACAAAACGGGTGATTTGAAGTCTCAACCTAAGGCAAGATGTACCTATTTGGAGCTGCATCACAAGAAGCCAGCATCTTTAGTTTCCCTGCCATGAGTTCAAGACAGTTGGAGAACAGGGCACTTAGAATCTTCTAAGTCCAAGGTAGAGCACTCAAGCTACAAGAGGTGTTGAACCCTCCAAAGTGAAAGAACAAGTAGAAACTCTTAGGACAGAGTTGTAGCAAGGTTCCATTGTTGAACCAAGTAAATACAGAGCTTAGACCATTGCTAGGTTCTTGGTGAAGGCAGTATAGTGTCTTCTGGAGGTTTGGTGCAAGCAAGCTTTGGAGGGATTTGTCATACACCAATTTTCTCCTCTAGTATCATCTATTTATCATCTCTAATATCATCTCTTTGCCATGTCAACAAACTGTAAGGTTATAATTGATCTCAAATCGTATTGGCCAAAGTAGAATTTTTTAATATTAAAAATTGGGTAGTAAATGTGTATTGTCCTTTTTCTAATGGGGGGAAAGAAACAACTTTGGGAGAACATAAGGGAAGTGTTGGCTCAACTTGGGGATGAAAAATTAGTTCTAGCTAAATATTTTAATGCAATCACATCATTAAAGGAGAAGCAAGGTGGGGTATTTCCCCCATAAAAAACAATGGATGGCTTTTCCTCCATCCAAGATAATGTTTTATTGGATGTTCTTTCAAGTAATGGAAGATTCACATGGATAAACAAACGAAAGAATTTATTAAAATAGAAAAAAGGTTGGATAGGTTTTTGGCATCATCAAGTTGGTTTTCAGGCATTTATAACCTATCATCTAAAATATTATCATTTTTCAGGTTCTAATCACTTTGCAATTTCATTGGTCATTACCACTATTAGTAGCAAGCAAAACGCTAAATCCTCTTTTAAATTTGAATCTATGTGGCTCTGTCATCCCAAATTTCTTCCCATGCTTAAACAATGGTGGCAAAGTGCCCCCTTTGTTCATGGTTCTCATATGTATCAACTTTGCAAGAAATTGTAGTTCTTAAAAAGAAAACTAAGAATTTGGAATGCTCAATTGTTTAAGAATATATTTCTTTAGGAGGATAATTTAGTATACAAACAACTATCTAAGATTAACAATCATATAATCAATCATGGTTTGGATGTTGCAACCTTCGAAGAATAAAAAAACTACAAGTATATTGGGCATAATTAATAGCAAGGGAGGAAACCTATTGGCGATAAAAATCAAGAGAGGTTTGGTTGAAAGAGGGAAATCGCAACACCAAATTTTTTCACATCTCTACTCAATTGAAAAGGGCTAAGAATATAATATTTTTAATTAATGATAGCCTAACAAGTGTTAAGCTCACAAAAGAAGAGGATATGCAGGTAGAAGGTATATTTTTTTCCAAAATTTGTTGACTATAGCCCCCTTTGATTAGTCTCTACAAACATCATTAGAAAGAGATGATATATTAGATACCATTCCATCGTTGTTAATTAGGAAGATAATGAGCAACTTCTTAGGTCGTTCATTATGGAAGAAGTAAGGTTAATTGTGTTGCCTTTACCCCCAAATAAATCCCCAAGTCCAGATGGCTATACAACAGTGTTCTTTCAAAAATACTGGGAGTTTATAAGTGGTGATATTTTAAAGGCATTAGAGGAATCAAGAAAGTCAAGCGCAATGTTGAAGTAATTTAATGTCACTCAGTTGTGTTGCAAGGTGTGTGCCCTTGGTATCCTTATGTTGTGCAGTGCAATGCTCGAGTTTGTGACATGGATTAACCACCTCCTATGGATTCATTAACTTTGGTAGTTGTATCAGGCATTAACAGATCAATCTTTTGGTGCAATGACAATCATTTATGCAATAATTGGTATTAAAGCCTAGGTCACAGGTTTGAACCCCTTGCTTGCACTGGGGGGATTGTTGCAAGGTGTGCGCCCTTGGTCTCCTTGTGTTGTGCAATGTAGCACTCAAGTTTGCAACATGGCTTAACCACCTCATGTGGATTCATTAGCTCTGGCGATTGTATCGAGCATTAACAGGTTGATATTTTGCTGCAATAGCAACCGTCTACACAACAAGTTGGTCATAATCCCTAAAGTGAAAGAGCCAAAGTCATTTTCAGAATTCGGGCCCATATCACTATGCAACACAATATACAAAATTTTCACAAAGGCAATTTATTTAAGACTTCAGTCTCTCATTCCCAAAATTATATCTAAGGAATAAGGGGGTTTTGTTCAAGGGAGATAAATGACTGAAGAAGCAGTTGTTGCACACAAAGTCTTACATTCAATTAATGTGAATAAGCTGTCATCTTTTATTATTAAGCTGGACATGATGAAAGCATATGATAGGGTAAATTGGTCCTTCCTAATTGCAGCTCTAAATTTTTCTGGTTTTTTCCATAGATGGTGTAAGTGGATACTTTCATGTATTTCTGGGTCAAAATTCTTTGTGTTAATAAATGGTATAGATGTAGGCTTTTTCAATTCCACTCAAGGGGTTCATCAAGGTGACCATTTGTCTCCTTTTATATTCATCATTTTAGTTGAGGCTTTGAGTAGATCTATCCAAAAGGTACACTCATGAGGCTTATGTAAGGGGATTCAAATACCACACACAGAAATCTGCAATACTCATTCTCTCTTTGGGGATGATACTATCATGTTTGGTCATGCATCTATTGCAAAAGAAAAAAAAGTTAAATCTATTCTAGATAAGTACTCCTTTGTGTCAGGTCAAAAGGTGAATGCAAGAAAATCCAAAGACTATATTTTTAATGCAAAGCTAAATGTAAAAAGAAAAATTCTATAGATTTTAGGCTTCCTGCCATGTAAATATTTGGGAATCCCCTTCTTTATTGGTGGCAAGAAAAAATCTTATTAGGAAAAGATTATTCTTAGTATAAAACAAAAAGTTTCATCATGGAAGGGCAAATGGTTGTCTTTGATGGGTAGAATCCTATTGATTAAATTAGTTTTATTTGCAATTATAAACTATTGTATGGTTGTACTTAAAGCTCCTAAGTCCATCATTTTAGAAATAGAAAGGTTGGTAAGGTAGTTTTTGTGGAAAGGGAACATGGATAACAAGGGTAAGAACCCTCTCATGGCATTAGAAAAAATATATTCATAAAAGCACATAGGGGGTGCATCTTCCAACTAGAAATTTGGCTCTAGGGGCAAAGTTAGCTTGGTGTATGTACACTAAAACCCAAGCAAAATGGTGCAAGATAATGCAACAAAAATATCTAGATTCTCCTTCATCATCCAAAATTTTCACAATAGTTGATCCTCCCACTAGTTCAGTAATGTGGAATTTCATAATAACTTGTAGAGAACTCGTAGAGATGTAATCTCACTGTATCTCTCCTAGGAAATTCATAGTGAAAATGAAGCATTCTTCTATCAAGATCCATGGAATGGATATCCACCATTAGCTAATATCCAAGAGTTGTAGTTGGCTAAAGACATTCTATCACAATCATGGGGTCTAAAGGTTAGTGATTATTTTATATACTCAAGTGTGCACCAAGGTTCAATAATATGGAAAGATCTTTCAAATATGCATATTCCAAATCCACAAAAAGATCTTCTATCTAACATTCTTAAACAGAGAATCATATTCAGATCTAATCATCTAGATAGACTATTCTGGGTGCCGTCCAAATTAGGTTTGTATAATGTGAAGTAGGGTTATAAATCTATAAATAGTAATGGGATACACTTGGAATCAAAAAGGGCATACACATTTTGTTGGCCTGATATGATACTTCCAAAAGCAAGCAGTTTCTTATGATTGGCAATAAAAAGCAGAATTCTAACAAGTGATAGGCTCACCAAGATGAAGATAGCAGATCCTTTTAATTGTGTATTATGTAATAAATCTTTGGAAAACAATGATCATCTTTTTGTGCAATTTCCTTTGCACAAAAATGTTGGAACTTTGTTTTACAAAAATCAAGTTGGTATGGTCCTCTGCCAAATAAGCTATGGGACTTATTTTCAAGTTGGCCCATCCTTCATAAAAATTCGCTCTTGGCCTGCATTTGGAAAATAGTTCCATCAATGTTAATTTGGAACATTGGTGGGTGAGAAACAAAATAATTTTCAGAAAAGAATCCCAAGTAATTGGCCAAAATAGAAAATTTAGTGGTTGAAGCAGTTAATGCCTATGTTTTAAAATCAAAAAAGTGGGTTATATTTTCACTGATTGGGATGTAGTTATAATGAAGTGTTGGGGTTAATTGGTGCTACCATTCAAAGGAAGTTTGTTTCAAGTACAAAAAAATAGAATTCATAGAAGTATAATCTCTTGGATTCCTCCTCCCATAAAATTTTCTAAGCTAAATTTTGATGGAGCTTCAAAGGGAAATTTGGGTATTTCAGGTGTAGGGTGTGTTATTCAAGATAGCTTGGGTTCCATAGTGGGAGCAAAATCAATTAAGTTTCCAAGAGGTTCAAAGAATTGTGCAGAGGCTCAAGCTCTTTTGCATGGATTGAGGTTAGCAATCAGTCTCAAACTAAAGAAGATCTAAATAGAAGGGGATTCATTGGTGATAGTACATGCTTGCAAAATCAAACATGCTCAGAATTAGAAAATTTCATACATCTTGAATGAAGTTTAGGACCTATTAGACAAATTTGACTCATATCATATATGCCACTGTTATAGAGAAGGAAATAAAATGGTGGATGCTTTAGCCAACATGGGTTGTAATCAAGGGGTTGAGGAATCATTTTATGATGATCTTCAATTTTAGAATATAAAAATTTGAAAGACATTCTATTGCAAGAAAGCTTCTCAGGCTCTATTAGGGGCATCATATAATAAACAGTTGCATCATTTTAACTACAAGTGTTTGGGAAAAGTTCCTTAATGTATTTCAAGGGGCCATTTTGGTTAATCCCTGCCTGGGTGCTTGGATGATATTCATATCTCATCATTATTGAAAGGACCCTTGTTGAAGCATCCATCCTAAGCCATATGGGAGATGTAGGGGAATTAGATCATCAAGTCTTTTTACTAACATGTTTTTTGATTGCAGGTACATAAATATCAAACATGCATAAAATCAAGCCTATTGAAACTTGATTTTCATCTTGTGCTCATAAGTACCTTCTAATAAACAACCTCGTGTTAGGGCATGCAAAATATTTCACTTAGAATGTTAAATGATGTAAGAAGGTTGTGATTTGGCAAGGGTCTTAATTATTAACCTAACAGTTCATTCGTTGATATGAGTGGCATTCCTCTTTATATTGCTATTATGTCACCATCTGCCATCTCAAGTTGTGTGGATTGTTCAATAATCAGTGGTTGTTGTGGGTGGTGTATGGTTTCTAAGTGTTGGTGTGCATTCTAAGTAGTGTAACCATGGACTACCACCCTTGGAATTTTAGGGTCAAGTTCAATGTTTGTGATTCAGAAATACCTTTCATAGGTATTTTGTCCCATGAGTGTCTTTCACAAATCTTTATTACAAATTTCCCTAGTGTTGTTGATTGCATTCGCACAATAGTGGGAGCCGAGGTCATCTAGTATATGATGCCCCAAAGCAAGCTTTTGAAAGGAATTTAAATAAAATTTTCTCTCTGAATTCACCAAACTGCTAATAATATGTGCATTGAAATGGCATCAAAATTTAAGGAGAAATACTTTGCCATTTCCTTTTGTTGTCACATATTAAACCAATTTTAGTTGATGTTCCTCCTCCATTGTTAGCACTAGTACAAATTGGTTTGTCACATGATGAGAATCAAGGAGAAAATTTTATGTGCTTTACACACATGGAAGAATGAATATCTTTACATTCAAATCTTGCCTAGTGGTTATAACTATTTTGTAAGGTTCCATG
The DNA here is from genome assembly GCA_007258455.2 of Sequoia sempervirens. Lineage (NCBI taxonomy): Eukaryota > Viridiplantae > Streptophyta > Pinopsida > Cupressales > Cupressaceae > Sequoia > Sequoia sempervirens. The sequence continues at coordinate 22,090 of VDFB02088253.1, forward strand.
GTGGTACTCAAGCATATTCGACTTCTTGCAAGAAGCTCATAAGCTCAATATGAAACTAGAAAATAAATGGAAGCTTTCCAAAACAAAACAATAACCTTTCCAAAGGTAACTTAGATGTTACTAAAAAGGTGGATGATCTAATTATCAACAATAAGAGTATTGGAGAGAATTTAGAGAATGAAGGAAAACTTAATGGGGATAACTTCATTTATGTCAAAAACATGCAAGTTGAATTCAATCATCTTACATAAATATTTTTTGGGAAAGGTGGTTCAACCTTGCTCCTAATGTTAATATTACAAAAATTGATTTTTGCATATAAAATCAAAAAACTATTTTTTTTGTTTTTTTCCTAAGTAAATATTCTCAATTGTTCAAAATTGCCTACATTGGTGCTTGTTGTGTATATTTTTTTAAAAGGGCCCAATTGGCCCACCAAATCAAAAGAGATTGGCTTTAGAAGTTTGCATTCAAAATGTAAAAAAAAATTAGACACATAAAAGAGTTGTAAAGGGGAGTTACACCTATTGACCAACTTGTGATGCATGTTATGACACATCATAAGGTGTCTTTGATTGGGGGATAATTTAAGCACCAATTTTTAGTGGTTTTAGAAAATGGGTTTCTAATTACCATTTGATAGTTTTGGATTTTGTATCTCCTTTTATATTAGGTGTTTGATATGTATTTTTTCTATTTGATTACTCCCTCTAATTAGAGACACATTTTTATTTTATTACTAACACATATGAGCCTAGGATTATAAAGGAGGCTATGGGTATAGATGATGCAGAGTCCTAAAAGGCGGCGATAGACAAGGAGATGGATTCTTTGAATAAAAATGGCACATGGGGCTTAGCACCTTTCCCTAATGGATGAAAGCATGTTGGATGCAAATGGGTGTTCAAAAGAAAAAAGGGTTTGATGGCAATGTTGAGGAACGTACAAGATGAGATTGGTTTCCAAGGGTTATTACTAGGTTGAAGGAATAAGGTATGGTGATATTTTCTCCCTAGTACCAAAGTTGACGTCCATTTGATTGCTATTATCTCTTTTTATAATGCATGATTTTTAGGTTGATCATATGGATGTGAAGACAATATTCCTTCATGATAATTTAGAGAAGAGATTTTTATGACACATCTAGATCACTACATTAAGAAAGGTAAAGAACATTTGGTTTATAAGTTGAATAAATTTGTGTGTGGTATTAATAAATCTCCTATGATGTGGTACAAAAATTTTGATTCTTTTGTGCTAAGTTTGGTATTTTTGAGATCCAAATCAAATCATTGCATCTACTATAAAATGGACATTAATTGCATTATATGTTGATGATATGTTATTTTTTGGTAATAGAAAAGGTTTGATTTGTGATTTGAAGTATTATCTTTTAGTACAGTTTGAGATGGACTTAAGGGTAGCCAGATACATCTTAGGGATGATCAAAATATATAGACTGAAAAAAACTTCAGTTGGGCTAGAGTAAGTATGTGAAATTAGTATTGGAGAGGTTTAAATGTAAAATTGCAAGCCATTGTGTGTTCTTATTATTATGATGGGGACAAAGTTAATTGTTGAGTAATGTCCAATTTATCCTAGTGAGGTGGAGGATATGCATAGAGTACCTTTATGCTAGGTGCACTTAGGATTTTTATGTATGTTATGGTTTGTACAAGACCAAAACTTGCCCAAGCATTAGGAATACCTAGTCAATTTATGGCTAGTCCTGGATGAGTACATTGGGATGTAGTGAAGAGAGTATTTAGGTATTTGTAGGGTACCTCTGAGTATTCCTTTATTATCATAATTATCCTAGTGGGGAGGAGAATTATATTTGTAATTTTGGATTCAAATTGGGCTAGAGATATCAGTAGTAGAAGATCCATCAATGGATATGTTTTCACAATGTTCGGTGGTGCAATCAGTTGGATGAATAAGTTATAAGATATGGATTTTTTTTCCACTAAAAAAGTAGGTACATGGAAACAAATCATGCTTTTAAGGAAGACATTTGGCTTAAGGGATTGTTCAAATTTTGGGCTAGAGGCAAGATCCATTATAATTGACCTATTTATAGGTCATGTTGTCACATTGCATAAGATGAGATTTTTCATAGTCTAATATAATCCTCACCTAGGGTTTGATCTAGGGTTGTTTTTTATTTTCATAAGGATTCTTCATTCATTGTAATCAATTATTTAGGTTAATGCACAATACAATTTCTCATATTGTTGAGAAAATTCATCTTCCTTGATCTCTCTTTGTGATAGGATAATTGCTTACAAGTGATTTATAGGAGTTGTGGTTTTAACTGTCAACTCCAGCATGGTATCAGAGCACCAGATCTATAACCTCCTATTTAAATTTTGATATATTCAATCTTAAAGGAAAAATTGGGTCATCCTAGAGTGAAACAAACATCATTGTTGAGTCCAAAAGACCAAAATCCCTAAGATTGTTTGCCAATTCACCAAAATCATA
>VDFB02088254.1:0-23758 GCA_007258455.2 Sequoia sempervirens
TCCCCAAAATTGGTCGTAGTTAACTATGTTAGGACCCATTCGCCCAAGGTGGAAAATGGGTCCTCCTTAACTTAGGAAACCCATTTTAGGGTGTGTTTGGGTGGTATTTCAACAATTTCAAACCTTAGATATGATGTCAGCTTGTGTTATTTGGATTTTGGGATTAAATTTTAAGTTTAGTATAAATTTAAGGTTAATTCACTTAGTTAGATCCTAGATCTTCATAAGAAAGTAAGAGTACTTTCACAAGAAAATTATAGAGAATTCAAGAGCATTTCAAAGGAATTCAAAGGTAGATTATCAAGGCTTTATTGCAGCAATCAAAGATCATATCATCATGTCAAAGTCTTGCATCTTGTTGACCTAATGTGATGTTCTAGCATTGGTGATCAAGTTTAAGTCTTAAAATCTATTATCCTATGTCAAGTTCATGATCAAGATCAAAATTCCTTATGGACACTTCATGCTAAGTTTTAGATTTTCATTCCAATATTTAATTGGGGATTGGTGAGTTGTTACACATTGTTTTTCATTCATCTTTCCTTTATTCCTTGTTTCATTACAAGGACTAATTACCTAAACAGGGTTTGACCAAGGAAAACCCCTATCCCTGACAAAACAACAAATTTTTTATCTCTTCATGTGTGATTGTAGGTTTTGGATTGAAGATCAAGTGGAGAATAAAAGATGCAAAATTGAAAAGATTGAAAAGTTGCAAAAATTATCATCTTTGTTACAAGATCACCAAAAGTGCTCTATATAATTTATTTTTGACTTTCGGGAGCTGAACACCTAGGATTTGGGAATCTAAACATTGAATAAAAGATCCTAGAAATCACTTTTATAGAACCCTAGCATGGACACATTCACCACTGGGCGAATGAGTTCTTAGTGAGGCCCAAAACAACACTTTTTCAAGAAGGTATAGATTGTTTCAGCATCTTAAAACCTTATTGTTGTTATAATAGTTAAGATGTATTTTTTGTTTGTTATTTATGCATTTTTTCCCTCATAATTGAGTGAAATATAAAGCAGAAAAAGTAGGAGGTGAACACATTTGATCAATCCATCATTTTGGGCCCCTCTTTTTTCTATGTTTCATTTTGGTGAACCTGGCCTCTTGAGCATTGTAATTTTATGATTTTGGGAGTCTCTCTTTTCATCCTAGGTTAGATCTTGCATTCATTTGCATTGAATTATATTGCATTTAGGGTGTCTTATTTTGCATTCAAATTTGCATCGCATCTAGGGTTTTAGAATTGCATTGTTTTCATTCTTTAAATCTAAAAAATACAAAAAAAATAAAAAATCTTGCATATCATTTAGATCACATAAAATTTCATTTGAAAATGAAAACAAAATTGCATATCCAACTAGCTCTTGTAATTCATCACATTCTCACATTTTCATTTTGCATTTCACATTGCATTTACAAAAATTTGAACCTAAAACTTATTGTAGCATACTTGAATATGAAACTCATTAGAAAAAGCTTAAAAATTAGTAAAAATTAGTTTCAAAACCCTTATCTAGGACCCATTCACCTAGGGAGAATGAGTACCTAATCAAACCTAAATCTGCATTTCTAGAATTCCAAAATTTCTATTTTATGCTTTTGTTTGTTGTTGTTACCTCTCTGTTTAAGTTTATTAAATTTATGTTTCATTAATTTCATTAGATCTAGCTTAATTTTCTTCATTTAGTGCATTGTCAAAATTCAAAATTGCATTTACAACATTTCACTTTCAATCTATTGCATAGTGTAATTAGTAAATTACCTTATTTAGAATCTAAAAATTGTATTCATACTAGTTCATTGCATTGCCTCCTTCCATTTTGGGTTTGCACACTAAGTTTATAAAACTTTTATGAGCTTTACAACTTGGTGTCCTATTAGAAATATGATTTTTGGATGTAGTTCAAGGCTCATGGCATCCTGTGCTATACCATTTGCCATGGATCTTGAGTTTTCTAGCTCTCTTCCTAATAGTGTTGATAATCAACCCCCTATGGATAACAGTATGCATACTTCATTAAACATGAATTCCCTTCCTACAAAAAATATGTATGATGTTATTGATGTCCAAAAAGAGAACATAAAGCTACTTGATGAAGAAGTAAAAACTTTACAATACTTTGTGAGAGATGAATCTATTTTTAATCATGGTGTTCCCTTATAGGAAACTTACGAATGCTACTTAAATATGAACAAGGAATAGAATTTATGTGTAGCTTGGCTTATCTAATCAACAAAAAACTGCCTCCTCATCCACCTACCAATCCATCTCTCATGCATAAGAGAAAAGAACCAACAAACTTTGACCACTTTACTACTCCTAACACGTCATTTTCTGAAAAAGAAATGGGTTTCCAATTAGAAGAAGAAAGTGATGACAACATAGTGATCAAACCAAAGAAGAAGAAACCATGAATGCATGAACATAAAAATATTAAGTTATAACAGTTGTATGAACCTCCTAAATCTCTTTATAACTCATTACAATTATCCGAAACCAAGACAATTTTCTATACTCTTTTATGTTGGCAACTGATTAAATGGATGTGAAGGACCTACATTCTTAATGGTGGATTAGAAGAACAAGTATACATTGAACAACCAAAAGGTTTTTAGTTATCACATGATATTGATGTAGTCTTTAGATTAAAGAAGGCATTGAATGAACTCAAACAAGCTCCTAGAGCTTGATATGAAAGTTTGGATAAGTACTTGTTGTAGCAATGATTTAGAAAGGGTACTGCAAATAGTAACCTCTACTTCAAGGTTGAGGGAGAAAAAAATCTAATTGTGGTAGTGTATATTGATGACATAATCTTTGAAGGAAATGAAGGTATGTGCAAGAGATTTTCAGATAAGATACAAAAAAGAGTTTGAGATGTCAATTTGTGGGGAGATGAATTTCTTCCTTGGATTAAAAATTAGTCAATTAAAGGAAGGTATTTTTATTTCTCAATCAAATTTTGTCAAGGAAATGTTGAAGAAGGTTGAAATGGAGGATTATAAACTAGTATTTACTCCTATGATTACTGATTGTAAATTGAGAAAGAATGATGAATCTCCTAAGGTTCACATCAAGTACAAATCAATGATTGGTGGATTTGTAAACCTAATTACTACTAAAGATACAAAATATCTTGCATGTAGTGCATCTTGTGGCAAGATTTCAAGAAGATCTAATAGAATAACATGTTGCAATAGTTCAAGGCACTTCGGATTTTAGCCTATAGTATCCCAAGGATATTGATTTCTCTTTGAGTGCATATACAGATGTAGATTGGGAAGGCTGTAAAAATGAAAAAATAAGTACAAGTGGAGGTTATTTATTTCTTGGAAACATATTAAATTCTTTGTTGAGTAAGAAGTAGGATTCAATTTCATTATCTATTGTAGAGGTAGAATATATTACAGCAACATCATGTTGTACACAAGTTTTATAGACGAAGCAAACATTGAAGTACATTAGAGTATCATATGATGAACCTATTTCTATCTTTTGTGATGATACAAGTGCTATCAATATTTCAAATAACCCGGTGATTCATTCAAAAAAAAAAATATTTCTATTTAGTATCAATTTCTAAAGAATAAGGTTGTAGAGAATAAGGTGACGTTGGAGTACATGTTCCTAGAAAGGATCAAGTTGCAGATATTTTCACCAAGGCTCTTCCTAAAGATACATTGAGTATCTTCAAAAGAAGTTAGGAGTTACTGTCCATTCTCCTTTCAACTAGATGCATAAGTTGGTACATCTATCCAAGTGAGCATTCAAGGTTCATTCTTGGTCCTAGACTAATGATGAAGGCTACCTCTCAAGGGGAGTAGGTAGTTGTGTTCTTGTTTGGTATAGTCAAGGTGAGCATAACATATGATCCTAAGGGGGAGAGAGATATGAAAAGTAAGAGCAATACTATGTAAGTAGATGAAGTTGTGGAAATAGAGAAAATAGAAAGAATTGCTTGCATGTGTTGCCTAAAGTGAAGCTTTCATGTGATGACAAAGAGATTTTTTTTACCTTAGCCATTGATATCAAAGGGAGAGAGTGAAGTTTGAAAAATAGAGAAAGAGTGATGTTTAGAACTACTCCTCAAAAAAGAGAGAGATAATAGAAAAGGAGAGAGACAAGTATAAGAGATTCCCCAGTAAGGGGGAGTATTGTTTGATGTAGAGTTTCTTTTGCTGTTGATGGTTTTTTAGAGTTGGTGTTGCCATCAATGAAAATGGGGAGATTGTTGCAAGTATGCTACAGTTGTTGTCATTAATGTCAATAGTTGGTTATTAATTTCAACCTCCAGTATGGTCAAGAAGTTGTTGTAGTGTTGCCAACAATGAATGTGTTGCACTATATTGTCTTTGGTGTTGTCACTGATCTCAACCTCTTGTGTGGTGTTGAGAAGATATTGTATATGGGGAGATTCTTAGTATTTCAAGTGTTTTATATATGTTTAGGAGATATTTCTTTTGTTGCTGATGTTGTTGGTTCACTTGGTTTCCAAGTGCTTTTAGAAAATTAGAATTAAAGAGTGTACAAAGTGATAGAGGCGTATTCATTGTTGTGCTCCACATTTATTCATGGTTTAAGATATCCTTGTGTGGCTCCGAGATGATGATCAATTTTTTTCAGAGGTGTTATATCAAGAGTTTTATATTTTGGATCATGTGAAAGAGGAAGTTTTGTTTGATAGTGTGTTTGTCTATGAAGAAGGTTATCTAGGAGAAATGATATTTCTCCACATTTCTCTATATTATGGTTTCTTGTCTTGTAGATTTTGCAACATTCTTATACTATCTGTGTTTATCTTTGCTTAGATTTTTTGGTGTTGAGTTTCTTTGCAACCTTAGTTTTTATGTTGGAGTTTAGTGGTAGTGCATCTTGATATGCATGATGAAATTATTCTTTATTTCAAGTAGTTGTGGTAGTGTTGCAGTGTAGAATATTGATGTTGGAATATTTTGGGATGTTTTGTGGTTGTCTTGAAGTGTTTTTTTATGGTCCACATGTTGTTTTTGGACTTGGAGAAGCATGTATGTGGTTGCTTGTTAGTCTTAGTGCAAGTTTGGCTGACCTAGTGTTCTAGAACTAATTATGAAGGTTGTTAATTATTTTTGGAAGCATGGTCATGCATGTTGATTTAGATTTGGGTCCTAGTTAACCCTTGGTGTGGTATACCTTTAGTTCTTTCCACTACAAAAGGTTTTGGTGTTGACCTATTTTGGTGTTGCAAATTTGAGGTGCATACATTTCATTAAGGCCGACGTAATTAAGGTTGTTTACGTCATGGATGGTATAAATATAAGATGGAGTTTTTGTTGAGTGTGTGGCAAGTGTGTGATGAAAATTTTATCAAGTGAGGTGATTTAAGTGTAAACTAAAAATCCTATGACTTTGGATGCAGTGAGAAAAAGGTGTTTAGATTTTCAATGTGCTTGAAGTTGTTGGAGGCAGTAAGCCAAAGGTTATGGATGACATAGAGTTGTAGTGGTGGATATTTCTTGTTCCTCTAAGATAGTGAATCTCTTTATAATACTTTACTCTATTCTTCTTTATTCAAGGTAGTGATCCCTTGGTAGTGAGCCTATTTATATTCTGTATTTCTATTCATATATATATGTGAGCTAATCCTCACTTTGGTTTTTCCCTACTTAGGGTTTTCCACATAAATATAGTGTTCTCTTGTGTATTATTGTGTTTGCATTTTTGTTTCACATGTTTACATTCTGCTAATGCTAATGCTTAATGAGGATTTAAAGTTTGATAAGGATTTGAAAGTTACTGAGGGGTTGAATGTTTAAATGTACAACTGATTCACCCCCCACCCCTCTTAGTTTTCCTATACATCTAACACAAATTGGGTTCATCATTGGGATTTCCTTCAAATGTTTGAAACTTACATGTTAATGATTTATAAAAGACTCAAAATTTCAAAGAAATCAAGACCTACATGAAAATATCTCTCTCCTAAATTTATTAGCAAAGATTAATATTAAAAATATCCTAAGCACATGATCAAATTTCATAATCCCTTTTATTATTATTTTTTATTTCCCAAGAAACTAGCTCATCCAAGGACATCTAAAATCCAAAGAATATACAAATATAACTTTCCTTATAACTAGAGAACCATTTAGACTAGGCATGCAAATTACAAATGATTTAACTATCAAATTTTCCTTGTTGCCAACTATAACCATGTGAGTTTCCTTTTAAACAAATAATGATCCAAAGTGATACACAATTGGAGTATATCTAAATAGTATAGATGGGGAGCACCCATTCCCCCACCAAGAGCCAAGTAATAGAAAAAAAGAAATTTGAAAAGAAAAGAAAGATTAAAAAAAATTAGTAGAGCTCACTACACCCAATATTAAAAATATCTAACACTATATTCATATTTCAATTTAAATTTACTTGAAATAATTTAATTTTAAAAATTATTTTAGTTTTATTTAAGTTTAAATTTGTTTGAATAATTTAATTCATAATTTAATCAAAATTTAAATTTATTTATAATTTTATTCATTATTTATTTTATAGTATTGAATTTAGTTTGAATAATTTGATTTATATTTAAATTTAATTTTAAAATTATTTATAATTAAAATTAAAATTTTATTTTCATTTATATTTGTCTTACCACATTTTACTATTTTTAAATTTATCATCTTAAGAATTAAATCCATGATCTATTATACATGTCACCGTTTTTATCAATGGCACCTAAGGTAGAGATGGAATAAGTCATAGATAACAAATCATGTGACTAAGGAATATTGTCTAAAAAAATAGAATTTCTAAAGATAAAAGGTCCCCAAAAATGTTGGAGATAAGAAAGATGAGAAGAATAATAAAAAGAATGGAGAGATCTAATATATATACTTATTTACGTTTTCAAAGTAGGTAGCTAATAATTCTAGAATCACTATGTGGAGATTATGAACAAGTTTATCAATTATATATATTTGAGAAACTAATAAAAAGGGTAGCCAAATTTATTTGTGACAATAAGGAGAACATTATCAATCTATAGGAGATTCGAATGGTTGTGAAGATAATTCATCCTAGGGTGCTTGCAAAGTACGCAATATTTAAGGGTATAAAGGTAGTTCCCAAATTCATTAGTGCTTGATCCTTTTTTGTGTATTTTAATTATAATATTTTTTACTAGGTTTTGTGTCATTAATAAATTCTAATGAATTTATTCATTTTATCAAGTGTTTAATATTAGAGAATTTTTTATTTTATTTTTATAGTGTAATTCTTTTAGCTTGAATAAATCATTTCTATCATCAATATTTTGTTGAATAGTATTTATGATATTTTACAATCTTCAATTAAATGGGATACTTTATCATCAATATTTTGTTGAATAGTATTTATGATATTTTACAATCTTCAATTAAATGGGATACTTTATTTTATTGTTGATATATGTATTTCATACACGAAATTGATATATATTATTTTGATTGTGGTAATAAAATTTAATTATGATAAAAAAATATTCATTTGAATTTCATAATTTATTCTTTCCATTTGTTAAAAACTAAAATATCTTAAAATATGTTTTAAATATGTACATGGTTTATGATTTTATTGGGATTGTATGTATTACTCATTTCATAGATTTCTCATTTATTTTTGTGTTTATTTTGATAAAATGGCACAATATTATCATTTTCCATTATATTTCCTTAGAAAAATAAGATAAGATGACTTTTAAAGGTGTTAGGCTAAAATTGTTTGGAAGATATATTAGTTTGTGTTTAGATTATTTTGGAGAATGTTTGCATGACTATTTAGGTTTTAGATAAATACCACAAACACTACTTAATTATCTTAAATTAAGATATTTTTGTACTTGGGTATGAGTGCAAATATATATGTGACAGTGCCTTGTATGATTACATCTATGCAAAAATAAATGTGTTATGTTACATGATGGATAGATTAAAAGGAATCTATTAAACTAATTTAGCAATGATTTTGTATGACTTATCCCAAGTGGTTCTTAATTCAAATATTTTGAAAATTTTGATAGCTTTTTCTTCAAGAAAAAGCCTACTATCTAATTATGAAGCATCATTGAGTATATGGTTGTGTTAAAGATGACATTTCATATTAGGAAATGTTATACAAGTAGTCTAGTATAGAATATATATTTTATTTAATAAAATAATTATACATACTATGTGGAGTTGTTAGAAATTTTTGACATGCCCCTAAACTATAGAGAACACTAAAATAAACTATAGATTTATGTCAAAAAGTGGAGGAGCATAACTCATTCAACATGAGGAAATTAAACAGTTCAAAAAAAAATTAGTATTTGCAAAAGGTATATAAAGTTATGGTTATAAAATTTGTGGGCCTACATCATCATTATTTGAGAAATGGGAAAGCATCATATATAGAAAGAAAAAAATATTGAACAATAAGCATTTATCATTTCTAACACTTATAGGTATAAAAGTTTAAAAAGAATAAATGAGATTATTAATGAATAGAAAAAAATTTGAAAGGGACCATAATTTAGTATAGACATGGAATTCTTTTTGTTAGCATCTTGTTGAAGAACTATTTCCCATTAAATATTATGAAGATGAGTACACAAAATTGCAACATTTGCATCAACAAATTCTATGACTGCTCTCCATGCTTTCATAAGAACACTCTTAAGCAACACAAATTACTAAAATATGTAAGTGGACCTGAATTTGGATAAAACTGAAATTCCTATTTTATAATATACCTAAAATTGAAGCCAATACACAACTACAATATATACATAAGCAAAACTCCAATAAATAGAAACAATAATAAATTTCTAAATTTATCCACTATATTAAACTCTTAAACATCTATATTATTTGTAACAAAAATTAAAAAACAATAATATCTAAATAAAAACTAAAATATAAATAAATATTTACATTTATCAACCATTTGATAATTCTTTAAGATAATATTGCTAACCCTGAAGCTAATTGACCATTTTATGCATCTCAAATGCCATGCCAGTAGACCTTTAAAAAATGTTTCCCTTCGTTTCTAGTCGTAATAAACATGCAAAAGCAGGTTATAATATACTAACAATATAAAGCTTTAATAACCAATCAATATCTTGTATTTTTAACGACAATCTACTATTCTACGGTGATAAGCGCGAACATGTCAATGAATGGTGGTTCTGTGTCAATTCGCAAAGTCTCAAACTTCTGAATCCTTTTGTACGACATCTCTCCATAGAAAGCTCTGAACTCTGGGTACTTGAATGGTTTATAGAGACGAGGATGATTTTCGTCAACTAATTCTGGAGGTGCATTTATAACACTCTCATCTGAAAAGTAGTAAAAGTATGGCAGCGACACACGAGGAGTATCACATTTTTCCATTATCACTCTGTGTATGCTGTTCCATATCCTCCCATTACTCCATGCCTTCATGCAGTCGCCCATCAAAACAATAAAAGAATTTGGTATAACTTTCGCTTTTGCCCACTTTCCGTACCTGTTCTGAACTTCAAGCCCACCATTCTTGTCCTGGTAGAGTATGGTTATAAAATCATGATCAGCATGGGGTGAAACTCCTCCTGTCTGGTTTGGTGGTATATCATAGTAATTCAGGCGAATAACACCCACAAACTGAGATTCATTATACTTGCTAATTGAAAAACTTCTGAAAATTATTTTGATGATATTCATCATCAACTGTTGAACATTAGAAGCGTACTCCTGGATGATTTTGCTGGAAAATGAAAAGAAAATGTAAGATTACAAACATTTTTGGAGTGAAATAATGTTTGCAATTGTGAAATAGAATAAAGCTAGAAACATTTTGCTACCAATCCTTTCTAAATTGTATGAATATAACTTACTATATTTTCCTTGGAAATGATTAAGTCTTCTAAATGATTAAATTAAAATAATGGGCGAATTTAAAATGAAACCTCCTGAAGCATTAATATTTTAAAAATAATTTCAAACTCTGAATTATAATATCCAGCCTATCAAATATAAAAAATATTATGGTTTGTTCAAAACTTAAGTGAAAGTATACAGTCTATAAACGACGTTTTTAATACATAATACAGTATTTACGTAAATTATATTGATTTTTTTTTATTGAAGGTATGGGATACAATTTTATAAGTCACAATTCAATACAAAGTTTGATTTAATTGAGATATATCATCAATTGTATATTTTTAATAAAATAAAAAAATTATATACAATACTAAAACTACTTAAACATAAAATTTAAAGATATTTTTTCTTTTACATTTCAATATTTTATTTTTTAATATTTAATTTAATTGTCATTTTCTTTTATTTTTCATTTTAAAATGCAATAACAATTTTTGTGCACTTGTAAATGAAGTACGCAGGTTTTAATAAAGCTATATTAGGGTTTCAATTGAAGTAACATCAATGTAAGCATTTTGATTTACTTGAGATTGATCATAGGCCCATAGATTTAAGGGGTTTCAATCAAACATAATTATGTAGCATCGTCACAACAATATTTTTTTCTCCTAAATAATGTTATCAAATAAACTAATTCTAAATTAATATAAAATAAAATAAATTGTAAATTAAATAAAAATAATGTAAACAATGTAAAAATAAATAATTTTTTAAAAATAGATATAAAGTAAAATAAATAAAATTTGAGTAAATAAATTTAAATTATCACAATTCAAATAAAAATAAATTCAACAATATAAATAAAGTAAAATAATTCTTATATATGTGTAAAGTAAAATATATAAATTTTTAGTAAATAAAATTAAATCATTGTAACTCAAATAAAAATAAAGTAAAAAATAATAAATGAATTAATATAATTTCTAAATAGATGAGTAAAATAAAATAATGTTTAAATAGATCTAAAGTAAAATAAAATAATTCTTATGTAAATAAAATAATTCAAGATTGATCTCTTCTCCTTTTTTAAATAGATGTATTTAAGATATCTAGATACTAGTTATTATATAAAAATAATACTTTAAAAGACATATCTATAATGACTAAAAAAAAAAAGCCTATAAAAAAAAATTCATAATTAATTATTTATTTGGAAAAAAATTACAAAAAAATATGCATCACATCGAGACATGAGTCCTCTAATTATATCTAAAATATTATAAAAAAATATTATAATTTTATTGTGGTTAGGGTGGTTAGATAGACACCTACTTAAATTTTTCCTTGAAATTTAAGTACTACTGATTAAAATTTTAAATTTTGACCAAATAGATATTTTTTCTTTTAAAAAAAACCTATTAGTTTAGAAACTAAATACAATTTGTTACAAATTCTATTCTTACATATTTTTGAAATAATACAGATAACTTATTCAAATTTTTACATCAAATTGCCTAACTCTGATTTTTCTAAATTTTTTGCCACTTAAGGGCCTATTTTTTCCATGATGATCCTACACATACCCAAGATGGGTCTGAGCTACTAGGCCATGTTAGGTACCCATGTACATGCACACAATGCAATGCAATCTCTCATAAAGCATAGAAAAGGAGAAAACCCAGTGGGACAAAACTCCTCCCCAAAAGAGAGAAACAAAACAAGAAACATGCTCAAAGAAGGACAAAACCTTGTGTGAGGAAAAAGTCCCCCCCATAAGAGAAAATGTAGAAAGTTCATGTAACCCCCTCCAATGGAGAGTCACTGCTCAAATGTCACAATGTCAAGAGTCCCCAATCTGAACTGAAGAAGGAGACAGAGTAGAACAATGTGAAGACTAATGTAGAACGGACCAAGGATAATGATGAGTCCTCCAAATGTTGTTCCAAAAGAAATGCCAAACTATGACAAGCACTGATTAAAAGAATTAGCTAAAACTACAAAAGACGTCACATAACTAGTGACTGAGTTGAATTTGTCAACTCAAGAGTAACTACAAAATATGTCGATGAAGAATTGTAGATGAATCCACAATACAACAGGAATAAGGTTGGAACCAAGAAGACAACTGTGTGAGCATCAACTTGAATGCTTGTTAATGGAAGATTGGTACAATCTAAGTCTCACTGGAGCCATGCACAAATTGTACAATCTAAGTCTCACTAGAGCCATGCACCAAGTCTCTGGATGTAGAACCGAACTTCTGAAGACAGGTAGAGTGCTTCCAAAATAGGAGTGTCTATATGGTGACTAGTCCATCTCATTGAAATGCATGGGTAACCAGCCATTGCATTCACTAAGTAGATAGGAACTAACACTGGATACATAGATCAATCCAAAGAAGCATATAGTATGACAGAGTACACTGAAACAAAAGGATTGTGGCACTTTATTTTAGTGTGTTACAACATTACATAGAGGATAACTACAATCAACATGATGCAAAACTAGAAATGTTGATGAAGAAGCCAACCAAAGGTGCCTCGAAGTAGAAGACCGTGAAGAAATCCCTCTAGGTGGATGTCAGCAGAAGCAATTGGCCCCTTGTTGACTATCGATTAGAGGAGCAACCGTGCATGACAAGGCTTAATTAGGAGGGAAAATTATTTTCCTAGGTTTGCTTATTATTGGATGATTTATTTAAAAAAAAAAAAACTAATTAAAAGCTCAATTTAAAAACATTTATTAAGGAAAAAAACTTTATTAAAAATAAGGAAAAACATTTTAAAAATTTTTTTGAAAACTTTATTAAAACTTAATAAAGAAAAATTTAAAATTTTTAAAAGAATTTTGATTAAATATTAATGAAGAAAACATTCTTTTTTTAAATTATTAAAAAATTAATAAATATTAAAGAAAAACTTAAAAAAAAAATTATTTAAAAATTAAAGCGAAAAAGAAAATTTTATTAAAAAAGTTTTAATTTAGAAAAACTTATAAAACAATGAAATTAAAAAAAACGTTATAAAAAAGTTTTAATAATAAAAAGAACTTTAAAAAATCTAGGTGGGGCCGGCAGTAGCGCTGCCCCCTATCACATTTGTGGTAGGTGGCGGTACGCTAAAGCCTACCACACTGGAAGACCTGTGGGCTGTAGGTATTGTTCGTACTTGCATCTGCAGGTATGCCTTTTTTAAATTTTCAAAATTTTATTTTATTATACATTTAAAAAAAAAAGCTTTTGGTTTAAAACTGAAAAAACATGATTTATTGATTTTTAATTTTTTTTTTTAAAGATTTTAAAAAAACTGTGAATATTTATTTGCAAAAAATAAATTAATTTGTTTTAATAAAATCGTACCTACACAGGTAGGGCCGTACTACCCACCTACTAATTTTTTTTGCCTCCCAGAGCAACTTTGTCCAAATTTGACAAATTGACAATCGATTTAGGGGTTTTTGGCCCTTCTAAATGCAATGGCAATGTCCTCTTTCACTGAAAATACTCTAAAATGGTAGCTAGCTCATGGATTTGGCAACCACCTCCAATCTTCAAACCCTTGCAGATTTGGCCTCCAATGTTCAACTGGGATGAAACAAAAGGAAAATCTAACTATCTCAGACACTCTAGATGCAATGGTGAGCTCAGATCTGATGCAACAAGCTCCCAAAATGCACCTGCAATACAAGGCCAAAAATGGAACCTCCCCAGAATCTGGTATTTCTATCAAGAAAATACAAGATTGCACTCAAGATCTCTCCAAAAGACTAACTAAAGGCACTCCAATAGCTCTAATACCATGTAAGAATTGTCTATGAAGGTAGCCACCCAAGATCTAGAGGCCTAATGGAAAGCAAAAGCATAAGAGAGATAGAACAATATGACAAGAATAAACAGTAATCTGCCAATGATGCAAATAGAATAGAATGAGTTGTGCTATGTTGTGTAAAATTACACAGGAGACCCCTTGGTTATATAGCCAAGGTGAGAACATAGGAGGGCATAAGATTATGACAAGTGTTGTAATCTTATGACATGAGACAACTACGAGAAACTATCACTGCACCTAAAGTGGAATATGATAATGTGATAATCACCACAAATGGTGGATCACCTAGAATAGGTGGAGAGACAATCACATGATGTGTCCATGAAAGGTGGATGTGATAAATTAATAACATGATAAGTCCACCAAAAGTGTAAATTCTCCAACTACCTCCTACTTGGTCCCTAAGCAAACTTAACTAAGGTGTAATTATTACCTAGGACAAGGTACAACACTTTTGATTACACCAACAGTTTGAATACTATCTTTATTCATCCTTGCATCCATTATCAAGATATTTTCATCTTTTTCATCCACCTGTAGCATAGTTTCATCTATTTTAGCTTAAGCTTTCATCAACGTAACTTGATTAGATGCTCATTTTATCCAAGGGATTGGGAAAGGATCATTATTCCATATCAATATGACACTGCTCCCCCAATGGGATAAGGTTTGGACTTCTAGATTAGGTTGCTTTTATGCTTTCATGTTTATTTCATGCTTAGTGGAATGATTTCTTGGTTTTTGAATATTTCAAACATCTCATTGGGATCATGGATTAGGGGGTTAAATATAGCATAGATTCATTAGGATCTAGTGTATTTAGCTATTACTATGATTATGATAACATTTTTGTGCCAGAAGGAGGGTTTACTAACTTTATTTGATGAATTTATCTTAAGTTTCCATGAGTTACAGGTTCTAGAGAAATAGTGATGCTTTTGATGGCTACAACGATGCTAAAAAGATGTGTTGGCATATATTTCTAAATAGAGGTAGAATATATTACAACATCATGTTGTACACAAGTTTTATAAATGATGAAAACATTGAAGTATATTAGAGTATCATATGATGAACCTATATCTATATTTTGTGATGATACAAGTTCTATCAATATTTCAAATAAATCGGTGATTCATTCAAGAACAAAATATATCTCTATTCAGTATCAATTTCTAAGGAATAAGGTGAAGTTGGAGTATGTTCCTAGAAAGGATCAAGTTGCAAATATTTTCACTAAAGCTCTTCCAAAAGATACATTTGAGTATCTTCGAAAGAAATTAGGGGTTACTACCCATTCTCCTTTCAACTAGATGCATAAGCTGGTACATCTATCCAAGTGAGCATTCAAGGTTCATTCTTGGTCCTAGACTGATGATGAAGGCTACCTCTCAAGGGGAGTAGGTAGTAGTGTTATTGTTTGGTATAGTCAAGGTGAGCATATCATATGATCCTAAGGGGGAGAGAGAGATGAAAAGTAAGAGCAGTAATATGTAAGTAGATGAAGTTGTGGAAGGAGAGAAAATAGAAAGAGTTGCTTGCAGGTGTTGCCTAAAATGAAGCTTTCATGTGATGACAAAGAGAGTTTTTTTACCTTAGCCATTGATGTCAAAGGGAGAGAGTGAAGTTTGAAAAATAGAGAAAGAGTGATGTATGGAACTACTCCTCAAAAAAGATGGAGATAATAGAAAAGGAGAGAGACAATTATAAGAGATTCCCTAGTAAGGGGGAGTGTTGTTTGATGTAGATTTCCTTTTGTTGTTGATGGTTTTTTAGAGCTAGTGTTGCCATCAATGAAAATGGGGAGATTGTTGCAAGTATGCTATAGTTGTTGTCATTGATGTCAATAGTTGATTATTAATTTCAACCTCGAGTATGGTCAGGAAG
The DNA here is from genome assembly GCA_007258455.2 of Sequoia sempervirens. Classification (NCBI taxonomy): domain Eukaryota; kingdom Viridiplantae; phylum Streptophyta; class Pinopsida; order Cupressales; family Cupressaceae; genus Sequoia; species Sequoia sempervirens. The sequence goes on from VDFB02088254.1 coordinate 15,595, forward strand.
ATTTTTGCAGTGTTGTTAGCAATGAATGTGTTGCACTATATTGTCTTTGGTGTTGTCACTGACCTCAACCTCTTGTGTGGTGTTGAGAAGATATTGTATATGGGGAGATTCTTGGTATTTCAAGTGTATTATATATGTTTGAGAGATGTTTGTTTTGTTGCTGATGTAGTTGGTTCACTTGGTTTCCAAGTGCTTTTGAGAAAATTAGAATTAAAGAGTGTGCAAAGTGATAGAGGCATATTCATTGTTGTGCTCCACATTTATTCATGGTTTAAGATATCCTTGTGTGGCTCGGATATGATGATCAAAGTTTTTTCAGAGGTGTTATATCAAGAGTTTTATATTTTGGATCATGTGAAAGAGGAAGTTTTGTTTGATAGTGTGTTTGTCTATGAAGAAGGTTATCTGGGAGAAATGAGATTTCTCCACATTTCTCTGTATTATGGTTTCTTGTCTTGTAGATTTTGGAACATTCTTATACTATCTATATTTATCTTTGCTTAGATTCTTTGTTGAGTTTCTCTGCAAGCTTAGTTTTTATGTTGGAATTTAGTGGTAGTGCATCCTGATATGCATGATGAAATTATTCTTTATTTCAAGTAGTTGTGGTAGTGTTGCAATGTAGAATGTTGATGTTGGAATATTTTGGGATGTTTTGTGGTTGTTTTGAAGTGTTTCTTTATGGTCCACATGTTGTTTATAGACTTGGAGAAGCATGTATGTGGTTGCTTGTTAGTCTTAGTGCAAGTTTGGTTGACCTAGTGTGCTAGCACTAATTATGAAGGTTGTTAATTATTTTTGGAAGCATGGTCATGCATGTTGATTTATATTTGGGTCCTAGTTAACCCTTGGTGTGGTATACCTTTAGTTATTTCCACTACAAAAGGTTTTAGTGTTGACCTATTTTGGTGTTGCAAATTTGAGGTACATACATTTCATTAAGGCTGATGTAATTAAGGTTGTTTAGGTCATGGATGGTATAAATATAAGATGGATTTTTTGTTGAGTGTGTGGCAAGTGTGTGTGATGAAAATTTTATCAAGTGAGGTGATCTGAGTGCAAACTAAAAATCCTATGACTTTGGATGTAGTGAGCAAAAGGTGTTTACATTTTCAGTGTGCTTGAAGTTCCTGGAGGCAGTAAGCCAAAGGTTATGGACGACAGAGTTGTAGTGGTGGATATTTCTTATTCCTCTAAGATAGTGAATCTCTTTATAATACTTTACTCTATTCTTCTTTATTCAAGGTAGTGATCCCTTGGTAGTGAGCCACTTGATAGTGAGCCTTTCTTCTTTTTTCAGCATTGATCCCTTGGTAGTGAGCTTAATTATATTTTGTATTTCTATTCATATATATATATATGTGATCTAATCCTCACTTTGGTTTTTCCCTACTTAGGGTTTTCCACATAAATATAGTGTTCTCTTGTGTATCATTGTGTTTGCATTGTTGTTTCACATGTTTACATTATGCTAATTCTTAATTAAGATTTAAAGTTTGATAAGGGTTTGAAAGTTACAGAGGGGTTCAATGTTTTAATGTACAACTGATTCACCCCACACCCCTCTTAGTTTTCCTATACATCTAACACAAATTAGGTTCATCATTGGGATTTCCCTCAAATGTTTGAAACTTACATGTTAATGATTTATTAAAGACTCAAAATTTCAAAGAAATCAAGACCTACACAAAAAAAATCTCTCTACTAAATTTAGTAGCAAAGATTAATATTAAAAATATCCTAAGCACATGATCAAATTTCATAATCCCCTTTATTATTATTATTTATTTCCCAAGAAACTAACTCATCCAAGGATATCTAAAATCCAAAGAATATACAAATATAACTTTCCTTATAACTAGAGAACCATTTAGACTAGGCATGCAAATTACAAATGGTCTAACTATCAAATTTTCCTTGTTGCCAACTATAACCATGTGAGTTTCCTTTTCAACAAATAATGATCCAAAATGATACAAAATTGGAGTATATCTAAATAGTATTGATGGGGAGCACCCATTCCCCCACCAAGAGCCAAGTAATAGAAAAAAAGAAATTTGAAAATAAAAGAAAGATAAAAACAAATTAGTAGAGCTCACTGCACCCAATATTAAAAATATCTAACACTATATTCATATTTCAATTTAAATTTACTTTAAATAATTTAGTTTTAAAAATTAGTTTAGTTTTATTTAAGTTTAAATTTGTTTGAATAATTAAGTTCATAATTTAATCAAAATTTAAATTTATTTATAATTTTATTGATTATTTATTTTATAGTATTGAATTTAGTTTGAATAATTTAATTTTAATTTAATTTTAATTTTAAAATTATTTATAATTAAAATTAAAATTTTATTTTCATTTATATTTGTCTTACCACATTTTACTATTTTTAAATTTATCATCTTAAGAATTAAATCCATGATCTATTATACATGTCACCGTTTTTATCAATGGCACCTAAGGTAGAGATGAAATAAATCATAGATAACAAAATCATGTGACTAAGGAATATTGTCTAAAAAAATAGAATTCCTAAGGATAAAAGGTCCCCAAAAATGTTGGAGATAAGAAAAATGAGAAGAATAATAAAAATAATGGAGAGATCTAATATATATACTTATTTACGTTTTCAAAGTAGGTAGCTAATATTTCTACAATAATTATGTGGAGATTATGAACAAGTTTATCAATTATATATATTTGAGAAACTAATAAAAAGGGTGGCCAAATTTATTTGTGACAATAAGGAGAACATTATCAATCTATAGTAGATTCGAATGGTTGTGAAGATAATTCATCCTAGGGTGCTTGTAAAGTATGCAATATTTAAGGGTATAAAGGTAGTTCCCAAATTCATTAGTGCTTGATCTTTTTGTGTATTTTAATTATAATTTGTTTTACTAGGTTTTGGTGTCATTAATAAACTCCAATGAATTTATTCATTTTATCCATTTTATCAAGTGTTTAACATTACAGAATTTTTTACTTTTATTTTATAGTGTAATTCTTTTATCTTGAATAAATCATTTCTATCATCAAATTTTGTTGAATAGTATTTATAATATTTTACAATCTTCAATTAAATGGGATACTTTATTTTATTATTAATATATGTATTCCATACATGAAATTAATATATATTATTTTGATTTTGGTAATAAAATTTAATTATGATAAAAGATATTCATTTGAATTTCATAATTTATTCTTTCCATTTGTTAAAAACTAAAATATCTTAAAATATTTTTTAAAGATGTACATGGTTTATGATTTTATTGAGATTGTATGTATCACTCATTTCATAGATTTTTCATTTGTTTTTGTGTTTATTTTGATAAAATGACACAATATTATCATTTTCCATTATGTTTCCTTAGAAAAATAAGATAAGATGACTTTTAAAGGTGTTAGGCCAAAATTGTTTGGAAGATTTATTAGTTTGTGTTTAGATGATGGATAGACTAAAAGGAATCTATTAAACTAATTTAGCAATGATTCTATATGACTTATCCCAAGTGGTTCTTGATTCAAAGATTTTGAAAAATTTAATAGCTTTTTCTTCAAGAAAAAGCCTACTATCTAATTATGAAGCATCATTGAGTATATGGTTGAGTATATGGTTGTGTTAAAGTTGACATTTCATATTAAGAAATGTTATACAAGCAGTCTAGTATAGGATATTTATTTTATTTAATAAAATAATTATACATACTATGTGGAGTTGTTAGAAATTTTTGACATGCCCCTAAACTATAGAGAACACTAAAATACACTATAGATTTATGTCAAAAAGTGGAGGAGCATAACTCATTCAACATGAGGAAATTAAACAATTCAAAAAATCTTTAGAATTTGCAAAGGGTATATAAAATTATGGTTATAAAATTTGTGGGCCTACATCATCATTATTTGAGAAATGGGAAAGCATCATATATAGAAAGAAAAAGATATTGAACAATAAGCATTTATCATTTCTAACACTTTTAGATATAAAAATTTAAAAAGAATAAATGAGATTATTAATGAATAGAAAAAGATTTGAAAGGGACCATAATTTAGCATAGACATGAAATTCTTTTTGTTAGCATTTTGTTGAAGAACTATTTTCCATTAAATATTATGAAGATGAGTACACAAAATTGCAACATTTGCATCAACAAATTCTATGACTGTTCTACATGCTTTCATATGAACACTCTTAAGCAACACAAATTACTAAAATATGTAAGTGGACCTGAATTTGTGTAAAACTGAAATTCCTATTTTATAATATACCTAAAATTGAAACCAATACACAACTACAATATATACATAAGCAAAACTCCAATAAGTAAAAACAATAATAAATTTCTAAATTTATCCACTATATTAAACTCTTAAACATCTATATTATTTGTAACAAAAATTAAAAAACAATAATATCTAAATAAAAACTAAAATATAAATAAATATTTACATTTATCAACCATTTGATAATTCTTTAAGATAATATTGCTAACCCTGAAGCTAATTGACCATTTTATGCATCTCAAATGCCATGCCAGTAGACCTTTGAAAAATGTTTCCCTTCGTTTCTAGTCGTAATAAACATGCAAAAGCAGGTTATAATATACTAACAATATAAAGCTTTAATAACCAATCAATATCTTGTATTTTTAACGACAATCTACTATTCTACGGTGATAAGCGCGAACATGTCAATGAATGGTGGTTCTGTGTCAATTCGCAAAGTCTCAAACTTCTGAATCCTTTTGTACGACATCTCTCCATAGAAAGCTCTGAACTCTGGGTACTTGAATGGTTTATAGAGACGAGGATGATTTTCGTCAACTAATTCTGGAGGTGCATTTATAACACTCTCATCTGAAAAGTAGTAAAAGTATGGCAGCGACACACGAGGAGTATCACATTTTTCCATTATCACTCTGTGTATGCTGTTCCATATCCTCCCATTACTCCATGCCTTCATGCAGTCGCCCATCAAAACAATAAAAGAATTTGGTATAACTTTCGCTTTTGCCCACTTTCCGTACCTGTTCTGAACTTCAAGCCCACCATTCTTGTCCTGGTAGAGTATGGTTATAAAATCATGATCAGCATGGGGTGAAACTCCTCCTGTCTGGTTTGGTGGTATATCATAGTAATTCAGGCGAAGAACACCCACAAACTGAGATTCATTATACTTGCTAATTGAAAAACTTCTGAAAATTATTTTGATGATATTCATCATCAACTGTTGAACATTAGAAGCGTACTCCTGGATGATTTTGCTGGAAAATGAAAAGAAAATGTAAGATTACAAACATTTTTGGAGTGAAATAATGTTTGCAATTGTGAAATAGAATAAAGCTAGAAACATTTTGCTACCAATCCTTTCTAAATTGTATGAATATAACTTACTATATTTTCCTTGGAAATGATTAAGTCTTCTAAATGATTAAATTAAAATAATGGGCGAATTTAAAATGAAACCTCCTGAAGCATTAATATTTTAAAAATAATTTCAAACTCTGAATTATAATATCCAGCCTATCAAATATAAAAAATATTATGGTTTGTTCAAAACTTAAGTGAAAGTATACAGTCTATAAACGACGTTTTTAATACATAATACAGTATTTACGTAAATTATATTGATTTTTTTTTATTGAAGGTATGGGATACAATTTTATAAGTCACAATTCAATACAAAGTTTGATTTAATTGAGATATATCATCAATTGTATATTTTTAATAAAATAAAAAAATTATATACAATACTAAAACTACTTAAACATAAAATTTAAAGATATTTTTTCTTTTACATTTCAATATTTTATTTTTTAATATTTAATTTAATTGTCATTTTCTTTTATTTTTCATTTTAAAATGCAATAACAATTTTTGTGCACTTGTAAATGAAGTACACAGGTTTTAATAAAGCTATATTAGGGTTTCAATTGAAGTAACATCAATGTAAGCATTTTGATTTACTTGAATTGATGATAGGCCCATAGATTTTAGGGTTTCAATCAAACATAATTATGTAGCATGGTCACAACAATATTTTTTTCTCCTAAATAATGTTATCAAATAGAAGCTAATAATTCTAAATTAATATATAAAAATAAAATAAATTGTGGTCAAAATAAAAATGTGTAAACAATGTAGGCAAATAATTTTTTAAAAATAGATATAAAGAGTAAAATAAATAAAATTTGAGGTAAATAAATTTAAATTATCACAATTCGAGTAAAATAATTCAACAATATAAATAAAGAGTAAAATAATTCTTATATATGTGTAAATTAAAATATATAAATTTTAGTAAATAAATTAAATCATTGTAATAAAATAAAAATAAAGTAAAATAATAAATGAATTAATATAATTTCTAAATAGATGGGTAAAATAAAAATAATGTTTTAAATAGATCAAAAGAGTAAAATAAAATAATTCTTATGTAAATAAAATAATTCAAGATTGATCTCTTCTCCTTTTTTTAAATAGATGTATTTAAGATATCTGGAAATACCGTTATATAAAAAATAATACTTTAAAAAGACATCTATAATGATAGCTAAAAAAACCTATAAAAAAAATTCATAATTAATTATTTATTTGGAAAAAATTACGAAATATGCATCACATCAGCATGAATTACTCTAATTATATCTACAAAATATTATAAAAAATATTATAATTTTATTGTGGTTAGGGTGTAGTTAGATAGACACCTACTTAAAATTTTTTTCCTTGAAATTTAGGGTACTAAACGTGGAAATTTTAGAATTGCCAACAAATAGATATTTTTTTTCTTTTTTAAAAGAAACCTATTAGTTTAGAAACTAAAGTACAATTTGTTACAATTCTATTCTTACATATTTTTGAATAATGGGATAACTTATTCAAATTTTTTTACATCAAATTACTAACTTTCCTGATTTTCTAAATTTTTGCCATAGGGCCTATTTTTTCCATGATGATCCTACACATACCCAAGATGGGTCCGAGCTACTAGGCCATGTTAGGTACCCATGTACATGCACACAATGCAACGCAATCTCTCATAAAGCGGAGAAAAGGAGAAAACCCAGTGGGACAAAACTCCTCCCCAAAAGAGAGAAACAAAACAAGAAACATGCTCAAAGAAGGACAAAACCTTGTGTGAGGAAAAAGTCCCCCCCATAAGAGAAAATGTAGAAAGTTCATGTAACCCCCTCCAATGGAGAGTCACTGCTCAAATGTCACAATGTCAAGAGTCCCCAATCTGAACTGAAGAAGGAGACAGAGTAGAACAATGTGAAGACTAATGTAGAACGGACCAAGGATAATGATGAGTCCTCCAAATGTTGTTCCAAAAGAAATGCCAAACTATGACAAGCACTGATTAAAAGAATTAGCTAAAACTACAAAAGACGTCACATAACTAGTGACTGAGTTGAATTTGTCAACTCAAGAGTAACTACAAAATATGTCGATGAAGAATTGTAGATGAATCCACAATACAACAGGAATAAGGTTGGAACCAAGAAGACAACTGTGTGAGCATCAACTTGAATGCTTGTTAATGGAAGATTGGTACAATCTAAGTCTCACTGGAGCCATGCACAAATTGTACAATCTAAGTCTCACTAGAGCCATGCACCAAGTCTCTGGATGTAGAACCGAACTTCTGAAGACAGGTAGAGTGCTTCCAAAATAGGAGTGTCTATATGGTGACTAGTCCATCTCATTGAAATGCATGGGTAACCAGCCATTGCATTCACTAAGTAGATAGGAACTAACACTGGATACATAGATCAATCCAAAGAAGCATATAGTATGACAGAGTACACTGAAACAAAAGGATTGTGGCACTTTATTTTAGTGTGTTACAACATTACATAGAGGATAACTACAATCAACATGATGCAAAACTAGAAATGTTGATGAAGAAGCCAACCAAAGGTGCCTCGAAGTAGAAGACCGTGAAGAAATCCCTCTAGGTGGATGTCAGCAGAAGCAATTGGCCCCTTGTTGACTATCGATTAGAGGAGCAACCGTGCATGACAAGGCTTAATTAGGAGGGAAAATTATTTTCCTAGGTTTGCTTATTATTGGATGATTTATTTAAAAAAAAAAAAACTAATTAAAAGCTCAATTTAAAAACATTTATTAAGGAAAAAAACTTTATTAA
>VDFB02088256.1:0-34205 GCA_007258455.2 Sequoia sempervirens
TCATTTTTGTATCTTTCCACTATGTTTCTTGGAATCCTTTGTCTCTCATTCATTCTTCTTTAGAATATTGCAAAGAAGTTTGAAAGGGTATCATCTTGAGCATTCATATCACCAAGACCTCTCATATAATCTCCTATTCGATGTGGTATAGGTGTTGAAGTCAACCAATTAACCTTCCCAATCACTGGAACTTCCCTTGAGATGTAGAAGAGAAAACACATCAATAAGGTGCCATACTAGAATGCATACTTCTTCTTAATTTCCTTCAAATTCTCTATTGCAAGAATGGAAAGATTGAAGGTGTTGTCATTAATGTCAACTAGTCAATTGGTTATCAACTAATTGCTATTGTCATTAGTGTAATGGATACATGTTATTGGCTGTATATGTCAAGGATATTGAGAAAATTGTAATGAAGATATGTTGCAGATCTTCAATGGTTGCTCTGGGTTCTACTTCGGATTCGCTCCTATATTTGTATGGTTCAAATATGTTCATCATGGTTGTTGGAAGTAGCTATATCCTAATTTTTTGCTGTTGATTCATTATACAGTGTGAGTTATGTTCATTAGTTGTGAACTGTGGTTTTTTGTGTTTCTAGTTGAGGTCTGAGAAGAAATATTGTTGGTTCAGATTTCTATTTGATGAAGTCTTATAACTTGTGGTTCTAGAGTTGAGTTTTTTTATTGTATTGAAGATAATTTTGGTATCTAGAAAGTTCATGCTTAATTGTTCTATGTGTTTTACATTGGTTTGGCCAACCTTGTATGGAATACTACTTTCAAATTTAGTGAAGCATGTTGGATCTATTTGGGTCCTTATTAAGCATGTGTTTAGGTGACCCTCATTCTAATTCCACCCTAGGATGTTTTTGTGCTAACCTAATTTGAATTTGAATTTAGATGGCTGACTTTGGATATGTTTCAAAGTTGAAAATGGTATAAATGTAGAATGAGTTAGGGAAGAAGAAGCAAAGATAACAAAGGAAATAGAGACAAGAGCGCAAAGAGAATAGAGATAAGTGTGAATAAGTGTGTGTTTATGATGTGAGTATGGTAGATCAATGTGAAGTCTAAATGTTGAGTTTATGAAAGCAGTGAACTGAAGGTATGATCTATCATTCATGCATGTCTACAAGTGGATTGAGTGAATTATGGTGGATTTCTCTGTTGCATTGAGATTGTCTTCTCTTTGTAATAAGTCTTCTTTATCTTCTTTGTATCTTTGTGGCAGTGATCCCTCTAGGTTGTTAGCCCTATTGGATAGTGAGTCCTTGTTTTGGAAATGAGCCTCTTGTAATCAGTTTTGATATTCACTATAGTGTGAGTCAATCCTCACTGTGGTTTTTCCCTTATTGGGTTTTCCACTTAAATATGGTTTTATTGTGTTGGTTTTCAGTTTCTGCACTAGTATTTATTATTTAATCTCTAAGCAGTGTTAACGATTAGTTCTAGTGAATGAATTAAAGTTTAAATTTGTGACAACTAATTCACCCCTCCTCTCAATTTTCTTGTTCAACAATTGGTATCAAAGTTTGGTTCCTTGGTGAAGAGCTTAACCACTTGAGGAAGGTTTGAGATGGCTAGCAAGATGACTTATGATTATTCGAGGTTCGATGGAACTAACTATGCTATCTAGAAATATTGTTGGAAGAATATATGGAGTATTGTGGATATGATGTGGATAAAGCTTACAAGAATCCTTACACTCCTCTTGCTAATGGTCTGAGTATGGCTGATGAGATCAAAGCACATGAAGCGAACAATAAGGAAAAGTACATTTTGAAGAACATCCTGGTACATTTCAAGTTGATTAAGGTTCAAAATCTGAAGACTACTAAGGAAGTCTCAGATGCTTTGGAAAGGGCACATGAAGGTGATGAAAGAGTTAAAGAGGAAAAATTATAGAATTTGGAGACACAGTTTAAGCTTCTGCATATGTCTGAAGATGAGAATGTTAAAGCTTATGTACAGAGATTGGATAAGATAGTGGCAAGAATGCAAGGACTTGGTGCTACTAAAGATGAAACAAAAATTGTAAAGAAGATTCATAGAACTCTCCTTGATGCTTACAATGAGAGTGTGTGTTATTGAACATAGTATAGATTATAAGACCTTCAATAAAGATCTTTTCTTGGGATTTTTGACATCTTATGAGATGAGGAAGGCATGTCTGAGGAATGGATGCAAATCAAAAACCACTTTTAAGGTGACTAAAGCTAAATATTTGGATGAGATAGAAGCTAAATTTGTGAGAAGGATGAGGAAAGGCTTCGTTACAAGTATGAAGGTAAGTTACCCTTTAAATGCACTAGTTTTGGATATATACTTGTCATTATGCTGCAAGGTGTTCGGAAAGAGCTAAGAGGAATAAAAAATATATGAGAAAGAAAAGAAAGGAAAGAATATTAAGAAAGCATATTATGTGAATGAGAATTCTAGTATATCTTATAAATATTTTGAGTATGAAGATCTTGATGACAATGAATGCTTGTTCCTAGTTATAAAGGATGAACCTACTTCTACTAATTCTAAAAAATAGGTGAAGGAAAGCCCTTTGGAGAAGGAGAAAATGAAGGTATTGTTATCTCTACCCTACATGCTAAAAAAGAAAAGAACTATTGGGTTGTTGATAGTGTTTTTTCACATCACATGATTGGGGATAAAAGTAAGTTTGTTAAACTTGAAAAATATGATGGAGGCTTGGTTATGTTTGGAGATGATATTGGTGCTAAAATTTGTGGGATAGGTTCAATAAGTTTTGATGAAAAGCATAATGCTGATGATGTCTACTATGTTAAGGGATTAAGGTATAATATTTTGAGTGTTGGTCAAATGTGTAGTAAAGGATATGATCTTGTGTTTAAGGATGAAAGGTATGAGATTCAGAAAGGATCCAAAACATTGATTGCTGCAGGAAAGAAATATAAAGGAAATATCTATCAACTTAAGTGTGCTAATAGATGATGCTTTATGACTCAGATTAATGACAGTTGGTTATGCAATAGAAGAATGTGTCACATGAATTTTTATAACTTGGAAAGGATTAGTGCAATATAGGCTATGAGAGATTTACCAAGAATCACAATGCATGTTAATGCTATCTACAGGAATGTTTGGGAAGTAGACAAGAAGTCACTACAAATAAAAGGAACAATCTACTACTGGTCTACCGGATTTAATTTATACATATCTTATTGGTCCTACAAGAGTGAGAATTCTAAAAGGTGAAAATACTTTATGGTTTTGATTGATTATTATTTTAGATATACATGGGTTACATTTCTTAGAGAGAAATTAGATGCATTAGATAGATTTAAGACATTCAAAGCTATGGTTGAAAATGAAGTAAACTTGAAGATAAAATGCTTAAGATCTGACAGAGGTGGAGAATTCACCTCCCATGAGTTTAATATGTTTTTTGAAGTGCATGGAATAAAGAGACAGTTATCTACTCTGAGAACTCCTTAGTAGAATGGAGTTGTTGAAAGGAAAAATAGAATAGTTCAAGAGGCTACTAGATCAATGATCATTGAGGTTGGTTTACCAGAAGTTTACTAGAGAGAAGCTATTCATACTACTATTTATGTATTTAATCAAGTTCAAGCAAGAGAAAAAAATACAAAGACCCCCTATGAGCTATGGTTTGGAAGAATTCCTAGTGTTAAGTATTTCAAGGTATTCAGAAGCAAATTTTATATCAGAAGTGATGAAGAAACTTTAGGAAAATTTGATGCAAGAAGTGATGAAGGAATTTTTCTTGGATGTTCTACTAAAATAAAAGTACACAAATGTTTGAATAAAATACTAAGAAATATTGTAGAAAGTAAAAATGTCAAGGTTGATGAGACAGTGAAGAATTCAATTGTCATTGATGGATATCATCTGATGAACATGATTAAGTAAAAATTGAAGAGATTGTGGAAGAAAAGGAAAAGGATGAGCAAGAGAAGTAAAATGAATAGAATGAAAGAGAAAAAGATGCTTCGATGGTCTCACCTAAGAAACCTAGATATGTATAGAAGAATCATTCAGAAAGTTAGATTATTAGAGATAAGACTAAAGGATTAGTAACTAGAAGTAGAGTTGTTGCCAAAGTTAATCTATGTTTACTTTCTGAGATTGATCAAAAGACTTTAAGTGAAGCATGTAAAGATGAACATTAGATGAAAGCTATGAAAGAAGAACTTATGCAGATTGAGAAGAATCAAAATTGGGAATAGGTCCCAAGATTGACAAATAAAAACATTATTGGATTGAAGTGGGTATTCATAAACAAGTTGAATGAGAATGGAGAATTGGTTAGAAACAACAAAGCAAGGCTTGTGTGTAAAGGTTACTCACAAGTGGAAGGCATAGATTTTTAAGAATTTTTTTCTCTGGTAGAAAGAATGGAAGCTAGAAGGATGTTCTTAGCATTTGTTTCTTATAAAGACTTTAAGGTCTATCATATGGATGTCAAATCAACATTTTTGAATAGTGAGCTTGAAGAAGAGGTCTACACGGAATAACCAGAAGGATTTTAGTTGTTAGAGTAACTAGATATGGTGTGCAAATTGAAGAAATATTTATATGGATTGAAGCAAGCTCCTGGAGCTTGGTATGTGAGGTTGGATAGGTATTTGATTCAGCAAGGTTTCAACAAAGGTAAGATAGATAGTAATCTATATTTTAAGATTTAAAATGATAAAATATTTGATTGTAGTTGTATATGTTGATATTATCTTTGGAGGAAATGAAAATATGTGCAAGACGTTTGTGGAAGAGATGCATAAATAATTTGAAATTTCTATGTTTGGAGAGATGAATTTCTTTATTGGGCTATAGATCAATCAAATAGAGAAAGGGAATTTTTATTTCACAATCTAAGTATGTGAAAGAGATGTTGAAGAATTTTGGTATGGGTGGTTCCAAACTGGTATGTACTCCTATGGTGACTGGTTGCAAATTGGTTAAAGATGATGATTCACCTAAGGCTGATCAGGGAAAGTATAGATCTATATTGGTGGACTATTTCATTTGACTGCTACTAGACTAGATATTATGCATGTTGTCTAACTTGTGGCTAGATTTTAAGATCTTAAGGAAACACATATTTTTGATGTTAAAAAGAATATTCAGATATTTGAATGACACTCAAGATTATGGATTATGGTATCCTAAAGATATTGGCTTTACTCCAAGTGCTTATACAAATGAAAATTGGACTAGATGTGTAGATGATAGAAAGAGTACAAGTGGTGATGTATTCTTTCTTGGTTGAAAATTGGTCACATGGTTGAGTAAAAAGCAAGATTCAATATCCCTGTCTACTACTGAAGTTGAATATAATTGCTACTGCATCTTGTTGTACACAAGTTCTATGGATGAAACAAACATTGAAAGATATCATAGTTGTGTATGATGATCCTATTTATATCTTCTATAATAATACAAGTGCAAGTAACATTTCAAAGAATCTTGTGATACAATTGAGGATGAATCATATATCTATCAGGTATCATTTCTTGAGAGAGAAGGTCATGGAGAATGAAGTAAAGCTTGAGTATTTTTTGATGAAGGATTAGGTGGCGAATATATTTACGAAGGATCTTCCTAAAGATACTATTGAGTATTTCCGAGAAAAGTTAGGGGTCATTACCCCTCCTTTCTTGAACTAGATGCATATGGAGATGCATTATTCTGGTGAATCTATGGGTCTATCTTTCTTCTGGATTGATGTTTTGGTGGCTACCTCTTAGGGGGAGCATGTAGTATCAGGTGTTGTCATTGTGAGTATTTTGTTTTCTATGTCAAAGGGAAAATCAATGTAAAATACCTTTTTCCTTTGCTATTGATGTCAAAGGGGAAGAGGAAGCATGTGAAAAAGAAGAGGAAGAAAAGAGGGAGAATATAAAATACTATCTACTAAGGGGGAGAAACAAAAAGAAAAATCTTGAGAAGTGTATTTAGAGCTAGTATGGTGTCTTTAATGGTTTTTCACACCATGTGTTGCCATCAATGAAAAAGGGGGAGATTATTGCAAGAATGGAAAGATTGAAGGTGTTTTCATTGATGTCAACTAGTAAATTGGTTAACTAATTGTTGTTGTAATTAGTGTCATGGATATAGGTTATTGACTGTGTATGTCAAGGATATTAAAAAAATTGTAATGAAGATATATTGTAGATGTTCAGTGGTTGCTTTGGGTTCTACTATGAATTTGCTCCTATATTTGTATCGTTTAGATATGTTGATCATGGTTGTTGGAAGTTTCTATATCCTAATTTTTGGTTATTGATCCATTGTACAGAGTGAGTTATGTTCACCAGTTGTGAATTGTGGTTTTCTATGTTTCTGGTTGAGGTTCGAGAAGAAATATTGTTGGTTTGGATTTCTCTTTGATGAAGTCTTATGAATTTTGGTTCTAGAGTTGAGTTGTTTTGATTGTATTGAAGATAATTTTGGTATCTAGAAAGTTCATGCTTAATTTTTCTATGTGTTTTACACTAGTTTGGATTACCTTGTGCAGAATACTACATTCAAAGTTAGTGAAGCATGTTGGATCTATTTGGGTCCTTATGAAGTGTGTGTTTGGGTCTCCCTCATTCTAATTCCACCCTAGTATGTTTTGGCACCGACCTAATTTGAATTTAAATTTGGATGGCCGAATTTGGATATATTTCAAAGTTGCAAATGGTACAAATGTAGAATGAGTTAGGGAAGAAGAAGCGAAGAGAACAAAGGAAATAAAGACAATAGTGAAAAGAGAATAGAGATAAGTGTGAATTAGTGTGTGTGTGTATGATGCAAGTATGGTATATCAATGCAAAGCCTAAATGCTGAGTTTCTAGAAGCAATGAGCTGAAGGCGTATTCTATCATTCATGCATGTCTACAAGTGGATTGAGCGAATTATGGTGGATTTCTCTATTGCATTGAGATTTTATTCTCTCTATAAAAAGTCTTCTTTATCTTCTTTTTATATCTATGGTAGTAAGCCCTTTGAGTTGTTTGCATTGTTGGACAATGAGTCCTTATTTTGGTAGTGAGCCTTGTTTCTCAAGCAATGAGCATCTTTTAATATATTTTGATATTTTTATAGTGTGAGTTAATCCTCATCATGGTTTTTCCCTTATTGGGTTTTCCATGTAAATCTGGTGTTATTGTGTTTATGTGATGGTTTTTAGTTTCTACACTAGTATTTATTGTTTAATCTACTAAGCAATGTTAAGGATTAGTTCTGGTGAATGCATTAAAGTTTAAATATGTGACAAATGATTCACCCCCCTCTCAATTGTCTTGTTCAACATTCTCCATCAATTATTGTTGGAGAAAATCACATAGGTCATAATCGACATTGTTCTCAACCATGTCTTGTGCCACATGAATTACAAGGGAAGAGATCAAATTGTCTCTATTGGTATAGAAAATATTGTATCCAATAAGCATAGCCGCATATCTAACTGTCAAGGTCCTGATAGGATTCACCATGAAGGCTCTTTGATCAAATGTAGCACTCATTCTCTCCATTACATCCCTTTTTTATGGATTTCAAGACTAGAATTAGTCGTGTGGACCATAAAAAAATTATCTCTCTAATTTGTAATCATATGATGGCCATCAATCCATATAAATTGGTCATGAATTTTTCTTAGGGCCATTTTGATATACTTCTCTTCATAGCTAAAACTTGGAAACCATTCCCATACATCCAACTTCTTGGCTAGGATTTGATATTTTGGCTTAAGGGTGAAATTATCAATTAACTCATTCATCCATAGGTCCAATAATTTTCTAGGAGAGTGCTCATCCATACTTCAATGAATGTATTCCCTAGTATCTTTGATAGGTAAAACCCCATATGGTATATGTCAAAATTTTCATAAAGGATCATCTTCTATTGCTCTAGTGGGATATCTTTTAAACTGGGGTTGTGGGTTTTGAGAAACATATGCAACTTTAGGTGTCACCACTGTATTCAAACTTCTTTCAAAAAATAATTCTAGAAAACTAGGGTATGCAAGAATTGCTAAATACCTTTTACTTCACTTTGCTAAACTAGGGCTTTGATGCTTTGAGCCCTAAATCACTTTCCACTTTGAATTCACTTCACAGTAATCTATTCTCCTTCGATTGATTTTTAATGAAATGAATTTTCCTTAGCAAATTTCCTTTTAACTCCTCGATTTGACCTAATTCTATAACAAATACTTCAAACCATAAAGATAGCAACCCTAAAAATTGTATGCATAGTCACCTTCACAAGCTCCACAAATCTCCGCATTAACATATTTCCTTCCACAATCTTCTCCAACATTTTATGTATTCTATTTTTCATCACATATCCTTATGTTGTGGCTTCAACACCTCTTTTTTGGTAGGGGATATAATATATCCATTAAATCTCCCCCTAAGCCATAACTCTTGGCTTAGTTACAAGAGGAAACATCTACACTAAAGGGTGGTACAGATTCTCTTGTGTTCTTAGTCTCCTCTTTCTTTCTCCAAATATTTTCCATTTCCTTCTTTACTTCAACTAGATCAACCTCTTTGACTGGTCCATTCTTCTTTACCAAATTATCCTTCCTTTTATTTCTACTTCTTCAAAGTTTAGCAATATGTCTAGGCCTATTGCAATTGTTACATATGACATTTCTCTAAGCATTATTCCTTCCACTCATTTTGGATCTACATTGATTAGCTTTGTTTCCAAATCTATAGCATGTATAATAGTAACCATTAAAGGATTGAATCATTATACCATTATTATATCCATTCATCATTTGACTTTTGCATTCATTTGTTCTGTGTCTAGATCTTTTGCATGTAAATCATTGACTAGTAAAGGATGGAACATTGTGATTCATTTTGCTTCTACATTCCATTGCTCTATTTTTGTATTTATTGCAAAAATAACAAATACTATTGAAAGATGAGAACCTTTGAGCATTTAGTTGTCTAACAAGGGGTCTTCTAGCATTGTTTCTTTGATTCTAAATCTTTCCATTGTTCTTCTTGTCTTTAGTCTTCTCTAATTCATTGATCTTCCTTTCTACATTAGGTGTCTGAGTTGCTTTTGAGATTTCTCCTTTCTCAAGTCCCAAACCACCTTTGTAATTAGATACTTTTTGATCTACAATCAACTCATCAAGCATTGTAGAACTTGTCTTAAATTTAACTTCACAATGTTTTCCTTTCTCTAGATCTAATCTTATATTTACCACTTCTTACTCAAGCCTTATACATTCATTATATTTTCTTTCCACCATTGCATTTAGACATTCCTCAATTCTTTTCTTTTCTTCCACTTGCACTTTCAATCTAGTTAGATCTTCATTAGCTTGCTTGAACTTTTCATTGACCTCCTTATGTCTTTCTATGAACTTCTTGATATGATCTCTCAGTTTTTTGATGCACTCATTTTCCTCTTTAATATTTTCCTTCAGATCTTTATTTTCATCTTCAACTTTGTTAACATATTCAAGAGAAACTTTGAGTTCTCCATATTTTTCAAGCACACAATCTTCTTCTGTATATCCAATAGTAGGAATCTCTTTCCGAGGAATAGGAAAATTTATATTAACCATGTGTTCAATCTCCAAGATCTTCCCAAAGTAGTCAACCTCCTTCCAAGGATCCAAGCTTTGATAGCAATTGTTGAACACTTAGAATAATGAGAGGGAGGTTGAATCAATATTCTATTAAACCATTCAAACATTATCCATCTAATTAACAAAGAAAATTAAACTGATATAAGAAAAGAAAGCATGAAACATCCACAACATCACATAAAACATGAACACTAGGATTTTTACATGGAAAACCCAAAATGGAAAAAAACCATGGTGAGTGTTAGCTCACAATATATTATATATGGATATAGTATATTACAAAAAATCTCACTATAGGTGGACTCACCGCCCATAGAGAATAAGATAGAAGATAGAAGGGGTCACTCATAGCCTATTGAATTGTTACAATTGCATTTACAATATGATGGATTATAGTTCCAATGAAGTATAAAACAATATTTGCATTGATCTAGATCAATGCACTGCTCTACTCTAAATTTGCACAATTTGCACAACTCTGATCACATTCACATCACACACATGTAAGTGGAACACCATACATCTCATATATCACTTATCACTCAAAAATAATTCTCAAAACATTGAAATCAATCCATTATATATATCCATATCAAGTGCAACTTCAATTAGGTCAACCTAATTAGAAGTAACACACAAAATTTGAACTTTCCATCCTCAAAAAATCTCATTCCTTAATTAAAAAATTAAATTCACCTCAAGATAGGTTACAATGGACCTAATATATTTCTTACATAAGATTGCAACACATATTAATCATTTCCCCAAATAAAACCTAAAAACAAAAACCTTTATCTATTTACCCAATTTGTCACACATGGAACTCAAAAATTAATCCCATCTAGAATTCCTTCTCAAATAACATCTTCAAGCTTATATTCAACACCACAACACAAAATATTCATCTGTGAAGGAATGCAGAATCTCCCACATCAACACTTTGTACAAGAAATAACTATAATATACAAAACTGAACTCTATAATACATATCTTCTAGGATAATTTACCAAACAAAAAAATATCTTAGATTTAGATGCATCCGATGATCATTAAATAAATATTAGAATCAAAAAGTGATATCTCTATTTTTGGTGGAGTGTGAACCCAAAAACTAGCGTACTAAGCCATTGTACTGGTAGATTTGATACTTAAACAATTTTTTGAGTAACTATATGTTTTGAACCAACTTATCCTATACAAACATCTTCAAAAATACTTCCAAACCATGCTAGAATGATCCATAACAATGTTGAAATCAATGAAAACACTGGATCATGCAATATGTACATACCATGCTCATGTTTCCGGACAACATCATCTTCCAACATGTTTTCCTCATCCACAACACTTGTGTGCAACAAGATGTTACAATGTACTCACCCTTTATAGTAGATAAAGAAACTAAATCTTTTTTCTTACTTATCCATGACACCAATCTATATCCAAGAAAGAATGCACCACCACTTGCACTTTTTATGTCATTGACACAACCAACCCTATTTGCATCTGTGTAAGCACTCAATGTGAAATTAATATCCTTTGGATACCACAAGCCATGATTCAAAGTGCCCTTTAAGTATCTAAATATCATCTTCACTACTGCAACATGTGTCTCTCTAGGATCTTCTTGAAATCTAGCCATAAGACAAACTGCATGCATGATATCTAGTCTAGTAGCAGTTAGATATAGTAGTCCACCAATCATTGATATTTACTTGATCTAATTAGCCTTAGGGGATTCATCATTCTTGCTCAATTTGCAACCAGTGACCATAGGAGTACATATCGGTTTGGAGTCTTCCATTCCAAACTTCTTCAACAATTCTTTGACATACTTTGACTATGAAATTAGTATACCTTTGTTTGTTTGATTGATTTGTAGCCCAAGGGAGAAATTCATCTCCCCAAACATAGATATCTCAAACTCTTTTCGCATCTCTTCTACAAAATTCTTACACATGGCTTCATTGCCTCCAAAAATTATGTCATCAACATACACAACCACAATCAAGATTTGATCTTTTTCAACCTTAAAGTAAAGGTTATTATTTGTGATACCTTTATTGAGTCCTTGCTAGAACAAATACTTATCCAACCTTGCATACCAAGATCTAGGATCTTGCTTCAATCCATACAATTCCTTCTTCAATCCACATACCATATTAGCTTTATCTAATAACTAAAATCCTTCTGGTTGTTCCATGTATACTTCTTCTTCTAGCTCTCCATTCAAGAAAAAATACTTCTCATTCATTTGATAAACTTTAAAATCCTTATGTGCTAAAAAAGTTAAAAACATCCTGATTGCTTCCATTCGTGCCACCAGAGAAAATGTCTCCTCAAAGTCTATTCCTTCAACTTGTGAGTAGCCCTTGCACACAAGCCTTGCCTTGTTTCTTACCACTTCTCCATTCTCATTTTTTTTTTTTAATATCCACTTAGATTCAATTATGTTTTTGTTTGTTGGTCTTGGGACAACTTCCCAAGTCTGATTTTTCTCAAAATGTATAAGTTCTTCTTCCATTTCTTTCATCCAATGTTCATCTTTGCATGTCTCAATCGCTTTTTTAGGTTCAACTTTAGAAATTGGAGACAAATTTACCTCTTCTTCAATAGATTTCCTTCTTGTCAACACACCTTTTCTTTTTTCTCCAACTATTTCTTCTTCAGAATGATTTCTCTTCACATACTTAGGGGTTCTAGGGGTCTTTTTCAGAGCTTCTTCCTCTTCATCCTATACTTCTGTTCCTTAGCTTTTTCTTCTTCTTCTATGCAAGTAGGTTCATCTGATTCATATCATCTATCACCACTAAATTCTATAAATCTTCATCAACTTTGACACTTGCATCTCAAAAATATTTTCAATCTTTTATTATAGCACCAATAAAATTTTCTTTTAGTAAAATATCCAAGGAACATTCCTTCATCAAACCTTGCATCAAACTTTCCTAAGTTTTCATCATCTCTTCTGATATAGCATTTTATTCCAAACAATTTAAAATACTTGATAGTAGGGATCCTTCCATACCACAAATCATAGGGACTCTTTGTGCTATTTGATTTTTCTTGAACTCTATTAAGCATGTAAACAATAATATGAATTGCTTCTATCTAGTACACTTCTGGTAGGTTAGCTTCTATCATCATAGTCCTTATAGCTTCTTGAACAATTTCCTTTTTCCTTTCAACTACTCCATTTTGATGGGGAGTCCTAACAACATACAAGTGCCTCTTTATACCATAATTATCACAAAACATGCTAAATTAGTTGGAGGTGAACTCTCCACCTTTTTCAAACCTCAAAAAATTGATCTTTAAATCCATCTCATTTTCAACCATAACTTTAAATGCTTTGAATCTATTTAGGGCTTCAAATTTTTCTCTATGAAAAGTAACCCATGCCATTCAAGAATAATCATCAATTAAAATCATGAAATACCTATCACCTTAATGACTTCTCACTCGTGTAGGACCACAAAGGTTTTTATGCACCAATTCCAACAATCTGGTAGAAGATTTCTCTTTACCCTTCAAACTTATTATTTTCTTTCCAATCTAACACTCCTTGCAGACAAAATTGATGGTCTTTGTAATTCTTGGAAAATCTCTTACTGCTTGAACTAAACTAATTCTAACCAAGTTTTCAAAATTAATGTGACACATCCTCCTATGCCATAACCAACTTTCATTAATCTGAGTCATAAAAACAATGAGCATTAGCACCCTTAAGCTAATGAATGTTTTCATCTATCCTCTTTCCAACAACAATGACAATTCTAGACCCTTTTTCGATCTCACATCCATCATCCTAAAACATAAGATTATATCCTTTGCTACACATTTTTCCAACACTCAAAAATTTATGCCTTAAACCCTTGACATAGTAAACATCATCAATATTATGCTTATCATCACAACCATTTGAACCTATTTCAAAAATATTAGTTCCTGAATCATCTCCAAATCCAACAAGTCCTTCATCATATTTTTTAAGTTTAACAAACTTACTCTTTTCTCCAGTCATATGATTTGAGCAACCACTATCAATGATCCAACAATGATGTGAGCTACACTTCCCAAAACCCACACAAATCACAACAATAGATACCAACACAGACGATACGGGGTGATCCCATAATAGTGGTTTACAATTTTTGGCCAAACTGGACACTGAAATTATTATTTTTAACTAAATCTTCACATTCGAGGGCACCTATAAGCGGCTAAAGCGTGAGGAATTTGAAGATGGTGCAAATAGAGATCTCATCAAATTTTGTGCGTAGATTCACAAAATATTTTTTCAAAATTTTTTTGGAATCAAAATTGCACTTCTTTTCCATCTCCCATGAAAATAGATTTTCTTGAGAAACAACATTTTTAAAATTGGCCCTTCTTGTACATAGCATATAGCTTTTTTCCATTAAGGATAAAATTCTAATTCTTTCAAATTTAGATTCCCTTAACTCTGATAATCTAGTTAGCTTCCACTTGGTTAGATAGTTTTTATTGAATATTTTTTTCTTAATCAAGTTTCAAAGTCAAACGAATTACAATTCAGACACAGCGCGACTGTATAACGTGTAACTTTTTTTGTGTATGTCAAAATTTAATTTAATTTTTTTTGTTGGATCAAGGACTTCAATATCTGGTGCACTCATATTTTTCAATTTTTTTTGATAATCTTCTATTTTTCCACATGTGAAGAACAAAGAAATTCATTTTAGATGAAAAACCTATGTTTAATAAAACTTAAAAATAAATACATAACAAAACCAAAACATATTAAAATTATATATTCATTGGATGAAAGCTTGTTACGGGGAATACCATAATCATTTGGAAATAAATTTTAAATGAATTCATTTGATCCCCTAAAATTTCGTAAAAGTGATGATTTTTTTATCGGCATTTTACAGTAAGGTGTAAAGGAGACGCATTTATAGGTATGGTTTAAAACTAGCGAGGTTCTATCCAAGGGGGTTTGATCTAAGGTGATTTGATCAAACCCTCTTCAATTAGAATCCTTAAAATGGAACTTTTTAAGGCTTAAACCATTATATTTTCTAAAAATATGTGATTTCAGCTAAAATTCGCCACACTACTCCAAAACCCAGCTACTAAATCACAATAATAGATACCCGTAAGATAATGATAAAAAATAACTCACTTTCAAATATTTTCAAAAAATGAAATTATAGATCCAGAACTTACAATGCTATAGCCTCATGGGTTTGATTCATTACAACAAAATCAACTGTGAGAACAAAATATATTATTTGGAGCCACAATCTACACTAATGGATCCACCTTCTACAAACCCCACTTAACCCTTTTTATTTTACCCAATAGCTGCCCTAGAATGTTCTAGAAAGTGTAACTTTCCCTTTTGTTTTGGCACCAAAAGTCTCACCATTTGATTTCTTTCCTAGGAAGATATTTTAATGAAATTCACTTTTTAGTGAGGCAACTTCGAGGGACCATAAATTTTGATCCAGGTGTCCTATTTTTTATTATAACATATTGTTGGAAAGCTCTTGAAGATATCTACAATATCAAACCATTAGAGATTGGTTCATCAACTTTTTGAGCTATTTCAAGCCTCTAAGGTTTTCATATTTGAATTTAAGGCTGCATTGGAGAAATTTCTTAAGATGGAAACTTTAATATCTCCCAAACCATGTAGGGTATTGAGACTATTCTTTAGAGACTAGAGATTTTTTTCAGTTATGCTCCTTGGGGTAAATTTTCAAGTCCATATGAGCCCGTTTAGGCTGACTTACTAAAAATAGTAAGTGACCATTTTTTTCCTTTTTTGACTTCTAATTGTCTTACACCCCTTAAATGCCATCATGGTACTCAAAAAAACTAAATAAAATAAGGAAAAACATTTTTTTGGGTGATGCAAGATTGTCATACATGATTGGATGCTCCTGCATTAGACACCTAGGGTAATTTGAAAATTGACCCTGTCACTTCTTAGGAGTTAGAGGGAAACCAAGATAGTTAACCTCAGTCTTAGATAACCACAATGAATCTTCAACATGCCATCCTCTCCATTGCACCAAGTACTGTGCACATTTCCTATTTCTTGTGCTTTTACCCACATGACAATCCAAAATTTCTTCTATCTCCTCCTTTTCTAAAGTAGGTGTTGAAATATTCCACTGTGCTTCTATTATTTCTTCATCAATTCCCCCTTCATGATATTTTATTAAATCTAAAATGTTAAACATAGGTGTAATATGAATTTCATCAGGCAACTCTACCTCATATTCATTTCATGAATCATGCTTCTTTAGGATCTTGCATGGTCCAAACTTCTTCATCTTTAACTTGTATGTACCAACTGGAAACCTCTCCTTTTGTAGATGAACCATGACTTCATATCCTACTCAGAACTCCTTATACCTCCTTTTCTAATCTGCCTTAGAATTATATTGTGAGTTCATCTTATTGATATGTTTCTTCACCTCTTCATGCAAATTCTTTAGGTTCTCAGCAAAATCTCTAGCCTCAACACTACTCTTCTCCCCCTTATCCATCTTTCCCAATTCAAAAGAAGTTCTTGGACTACTCACACATAATTTGGAATGGTGATTTACTAGTGCTCCTGTTGATAGAATTTTTGTAACCAAATTATGCTTGTGGTATAATCAAATCTCATCCCTTAGACTCATCTCCTACTAAGAATCTTAGTAGGTTACTAAAACTCCTATTCACCAAATCCATTTGTCCATTATTTTATGGATGGTGTGAAAAACTAAACTTCAAATCTATCTTCAACTTCTTCCATAATGACCTTCAGAAATAACCAACAAATTTGGTATCTTTGTCTAAAACTATAGTCTTTGGTAGACCATGTAGTCTCACCACCTCTCTAAAAAACAACTCTACAACATGAACAACATCAGTGGTCTTATTACACAAAATGAAATGTGCCATCTTTGAAAATCTATCCACCACCAAAAATATGGAATCATGCCCTCTTTGTGTCCTTGACAAGCCAAGAAAATAATTCATGCTAATTTCCTCCCATGGCCTCTCGGGTATAGGTGATGGTTGATACAATCTAGTATTCTAACTTATTCCTTTCGTAATCTGACATACTCTACAACTTTGTACAAAATTCTTCACATCTTGTTGTAACTATGGCTAGTAATAATTCTCACTAACAAGAGCAATGGTCTTATCTCGACCAAAATGTCCAGCCAATCCTCCAGTATTCTTTTCCTTGATTAGATTCTCTCTCATAGAACTCCTAGGAATGCATAATTGGATTCCTCTAAATAACATCCCATCTTGTATTAAGAAATCCAACCATTATGTCTTATCCAATGTAATAGGTTCCAAACAAGACTTCAAAGCTTTTGCAAATTTTGGATCCTTAGGATACAAATTCTTGAGTTCATTGAACCCAACAACCTCTATATTCATATCTATACATAAATTTTTCCTTCTACTCAAGGCATCTACAACTCTGTTTGACCTTCCACTCCTATGCTTAAAAAAAAAGTATAACTCTGCAAAAAGTCAACCCATTTTAAGTGCCTTTGATTTAAATTTCCTTGATTATTGAGATACTACAAAGCTTGGTGATCAGTATATAAAACAAATTCTTTTGGAAATAAATACTGTCTCCATTTCTTCAAAGCATAAACTATAGCATAAAAATCTTGATCATAGACATAATATTTCTTCCTAGCATCATTCAAATTTTCACTAAAATAGGCAACATGCTTACCTTCTTGACTCAAAACAACTCCTATAGCAGTGCCACTAGCATCAAAATCTACCTGAAAGACCCTATTGAAATATGGAAGTGCCAAAATAGGTTGCTATATGAATTTCTTCTTCAACATATCAAAAATATTTGTTGCTCCTACAGTCCAATTAAAATCCTTTCTATCCCATATCATTGCTTCAATTAGAGGTGCACAAACACTATTGAAATTCTTAATAAACTTTATGTAAAAACTTGCTAGACCATGAAATGATATTACCTCTATAACACTCCTCAGGGTAGGTCATTCAATGATAGCTTTCACCTTCTTTGGATCCATTTTAAGACCCTCTATTGAGACAAAAAATACCAAATACACCAACTCCCTCTTCACAAAACTACATTTCTTCAAATTAATCAACGACTTCTCCTCCCTTACTTTCTCAAAAACTCTTTGGATATGCATTAAGTGCTCCTCCAATGTCTTACTGAAAGTCAAAATATCTTCCAAATAAACAATAACAAATTTTCCTAAAAAATATTTCAATACCTCATTCATAAACCACATAATTGTGCTTGGTGCATTAGATAGACCAAAAGGCATGACTAACCACTCATACAAGCCCTCCATGGTTTTGAAGGATGTCTTCCATTCATCTCCTTCTCTAATCCAAATCTGGTGATATATTCTCTTCAAATCTATCTTTGTGAAATGCTCAACTCCACTCAAACAATCCATAATTTCATCATTCCTTGGCAAGGGGAATTTGTACTTGATGGTGATCTTGTTGATGGATCAGGAGTCTATACACATCCTCCATTCTCCATCCTTCTTTGGTGCCAATACTCTAGGTACCGCATATGGGCTCAAAATCTCTTGAATCAATCCCTTCTATAAAAACTCTTGCACTTGTTTGTTCAACTCTTCATTCTCTGCTAGAGTCATTTGATGGGCTGCATTATTTGGTAAACTTTCTCTAAGAATTAGATCCATTTGATGGCTAATCTTCCTTACTGGAGGAATACCTTCAGGTATATTATCAAAAATAATTTCCTGAAACTCATTCAACAAATTTGAAACCTCTATCGGTACCTAATTAGTATCTTCTTTATCAACTATTTCAAGGGCTTCAACTTATAATGAACTCCATCCTTTGTCAAAGAATAAGTGTTGGCATGTCCATCATGTACTACTTGTCTATCAAACTGCCACGGTCTGCCTAACAACATATGACAAACATCCATAGGCATAATATCACACAATACCTCATCATGGTAATTTCCAATCTTGAACCTTACTAGACATTGTTCATTTACCAAAGCTTTATGGTCCTTCTACAACCAAGCAATCCAGTATGGATTCAAATTCCTTCTTCTCTCCAACTACAACTTACTAACCATCTCTTTTGAAACAAGTTTATCAGTACTACCTCCATCAATAATAAAATTGCAAACTTTACCTTCACACTTGCATTTGGTGTGAAACAAATCCTTCCTTTGATTTGGTTCCTTCTCCTCATTCAACAAGGATCTTCTAGTAACAAGAACCTCTCCTCTTTTTGCATCCTTAGAATGTGAAGATTAGACATATTTATCTACATTTGCAACTCATACATTACCCTCAGTTCTTCTATTTGTCCTTCCTTGATATTGAGGACACTCATAGGCTCTATGTCCTTCGCACTGGAAATAGGTTCCATGAAAGCCTCCTCTTCCCAGTCCTCATCCAGATATTACTCTTCCTCTTTCGTCTCCATTTCAAACTCCATATGACCATCCACAAGTCTTTCCACCATGACCCCCAACTCTTTACTTGCTTTCAAATCTTCTATTCAACTTTTCTTCTACCTTCAAAGAAAACTCATATGCATCTTCAATGGTAGACTTTCTTAGCAAACTCAAATATTCTTGAATACTCGACTTCAACCCATTTATGTAATGAGAAACTTTTTCCTTCTTGGCCTCATAATGGAATGTTCTAATTAGGACATGGTAGAATTCTTTTGTTTGCTCCTTAAAAAAATTTCCTACTTGTTTCAACCCTTGCATCTTCTTCAACAAATCTAGCTCATAGTCCATAGGAATGAACTATCTTTTTAATTTTTCCACCATCCGGTCCCATCTAGTGATTTTCTCTTTTCCTCTTCAATTTCTTTTTAGTTGTATCTCTTTCCACCAAATATTCATATGACCCTTTAGCTTGGTCTTTTCATATTTTACCCTCTCAAGGTCTTCCACCTCCTCATACTCAAAGTACTCCATATAATTGATCCAATCAATCAACTCTTCTAGGTTAGGAATTCCAAAAAATGTAGAAACATCAATCTTTGGCCTTTTCCTAATCTTAGAGATGGAATTAAATAATCTAACTTGCTATGGATCCACTGCATCTTGTTCTTCTTCAAATTGCTCCTCATTTTCAACTTCATCTTCACTTTCATCTCCTCTTCTTGGCTCAAACCCTTGACACAGTTCCTCTTGCAGTGCTTGAACTTGTCTGTGTAGGGCTCTAAAACCCTCTTATGATACAACAACATTTCTTCCATCACCACAATTTCTTTTTGCAGTTATTCCAATCACCTTTCTCAGAAACCACAACCACAAGTCCTGGTGCAAACTACCTCACATTCAGTGATCTATTTACACACTCAGGAAAACCCACTTTGATACCACTTGATGAGGGCCACACCACCCAAAAACTACACAAATTAGAACAATAGATACCAACAAAGAAGATACAAAATGGAAAATAACTCACTTTCAATTATCTTTTAGAATATGAAATTACAAATTCATAACTTACAATGCTACAGCCTCATGGCCTTGATTCATTACAACAAAATCAACTTTGAAAAAAAAAAATTATTTGAAGCCACAATCTAAACTAATGGAGCCACCTTCTACAACCTCCACTTAACCCTTTTTATTTTACCCAATAACCACCCTAGAATGTTCTAGAAAGTGTAACTTTCCCTTTTGTTTTGGCACCAAAAGTCCTGCCATTTGATTTCTTTCCTAGGAAGATATTTTAATGAAATTCACTTTATAGTGGGGCAACTTCGCGAGGCCATAAATTTTAATCTGAGTATCTGATTTTCTATTATAACATATCATTGGAAAGCTCTAAAAGATATCTACAACTTCAAACCCATCAGAGATCGGTTTGTCAACTTTACGATTTGTGTTGGGGCCTCTAAATTTTTCATATTTGAATTTGAAGTTGCATTGGAGAAATTTCTCAGGATGTAAACTTTAATATCTCCCAAACTGTGTAGGGTATTGAGACGATTCTTTCATGATAGTAGATGTTTTTTAGTTATGCTCCTTGGGGTAAATTTTTAGGTCCATACAAGCTCGTTTAGGCTGACTTGCTAAAAATAATAAGTGACCATACTTCACCTTTTTTTACTTCTTATTGTCTTACACCCCTTAAGTGCTATCATGATACTCAAAAAATATAAAGAAAATAAGGAAAAACTTTTTTTTTTGGGTGATGTAAGATTTACCTACACCACTAGATGCTCCTACATCAAATAGTTCTTGTCCTATCTAACATGAAAAGAAGATACCAAAGTACCTTCATTCTCATCCTTTGTCTCTGAAGCACCTTCCTTCACACAACTTTTAGAGTTATCAAAAATGGATTTATCTTTTAAATACATGAAAAAACATTCATCATCATCATAAAATTCATAATCAAATTCATCATAAAAAATACTTGTATCTTCTCTAACATAATAGCTTTTCTTGATCATCTTACCTTTGTTTTACTTATTCTTATTGTTCATACTTCTATTTGGACATATTGAAGCTTAGTGACATATTTTTCCATAGCTATAACATTTGAAAGGTAATGTACCTTTGTACTTACCAGTACCTCTTCTCATCCTTCTCATAAATTTAGCCTCCATAGATCATCAATATCTTCCTGATCTAGTTCTTCAGTATTCTCTATTTTTGTAGCCTTAAAAGCAATCTCAACCTTTGCACAATTGTTAGTACCAAACTCTCTCATCTCAAATGCAGTTAAAGAGCCATACAATTGATATAATAATCTAGATTTTGAGATTCCTCAATAGCAACAAATTTATAACTGTAAGCTTTAGTAACGGTTCTAAGAATTTTCTTTACCATTTTAGGTTCTTTAACCTTTCCTCCAAGACTTTTGACTGAGCTCACCACTTCATCCACCCTCTGCATATATCTTGTAATGTTTTAATCTTTAGACATCCTGAAATTCTCAAATGTATTTTTCAATTTCTACATCTTAACTTGTTTGACCATAACATCTCCTTCATAAATAGTTTCCAATTTATCCCAAATTTCTTTAGCAGTTTTTTAATCCATAACTTTCACTAATTCAAAATTTTCAAGATTACTAAAAAGAACAAACCTTGTGTAGACACAAAAAATATACTAACACACTTGATCCTGATTACTAACATCGTTTCAGCCTAAATCATCTTCTTAGCTTATCATCATATTTCATCCCTTAATTAAATAAATCATTATTTATCTAATTAAGTCATTCTCTCTTGTTAATTAAATAAATCAAAATTATTTAATTAACCCTATGGTCTCTATTTAATTAAATAATTCATTTTATTTGATTAAATCTCTAAATTCATCCTATTAAATTAAATAAGTTAAAACCTTGTTTAATTTAATCCAACATCATCCCTCTTTAATTAAATAAATCAAACTTTGTTTAATTAAATATAAATCATATTCTTCTCAACTTTGATTTAAATGAACCCAAAAATCTAAATCAAATGGTCACATCAGCTAATCTCCTATTAAATTAATCCAATCCTGATTAATTTAATCTTAATCAATCCATTCCTCTAGATTTTTCCACTTGCACATGAAAATACATTTAATTGATTTATTAAATCCTTATTTTCTTTCAACATGGCATCTTTAGGGGAATATTCCTCCAAGTTTGAAAATCCCTCCAAATGGATTTGTCCTTCCAACAAGACATTCATTCCCTCTTACATGTCCTTGTGCATTGAGCCAAGTAGCTTTTAATTCATACTTTTCTCCCTCCAGCAAGTCATTTCACAAATTTGAAATTCCACCTAATATCATTTATTGTGCACATTCATCAAAATGTGCTCAAGCTTCCTCCATTCACATCTTGACAAGTGGCACTTTCCCATTGGATGTTGAATTATCCCACATTGCTTCATTTTGCTCATTCCTCCATCTTGTCTTTCTATAAATAAGAGGCTTTCATTTTCATTTGGGAGCCACAACTTAGAGAAATGTTACTCTCTTCACATTGAGAGCTAATTTTATCCATTTCATATCAAGTATTCATCATTTTCATGGTTTCATAGCAAGGTTATGCCAATTTTTTCATCAAGGAGCTTCAATCATTACCAAATCTACATCAAGCTTGCATAGGAGTTGGGAAAGGGCCAATTTTCACATCAAATTGGCACCAATTCCCCCATGGGATTGAGGGTTTTCTTGTTTAAATAGGATTTCAATTGCTTTCTTTGCTTTGTCTTCAATTTATTTCCTTTTTGAGCATTATAGATAAATTTCATGGGGAATCTTGGTTATTGCTTGCATTTGATCTAATATTGTGTTTTTTTCTTGTGTTTGTGCAGGTATAGGATTGGGGTTCTACATTTGGCGCTAAAAGGAGGGCAAATCTCAAGTTCTTAACATATTTTTTTACAAAATTTCATTTTT
The DNA here is from genome assembly GCA_007258455.2 of Sequoia sempervirens. Taxonomy (NCBI): domain Eukaryota; kingdom Viridiplantae; phylum Streptophyta; class Pinopsida; order Cupressales; family Cupressaceae; genus Sequoia; species Sequoia sempervirens. The sequence goes on from VDFB02088256.1 coordinate 23,015, forward strand.
TTTGTGTTTTTGTGTGTCTACAGGAAACAATGCTGCTATCAGTCAAATGATGCCATACAGTGCCACTATCAGCCCAACGATTCCATACAACAATGCTACAAGCTCCAAACTCTGACACTGTAACCTTCCCGCCCAGAATTTCAAAATTTCAAACTACAATGCTGGTCTAATTTTTTGATGCTGAGATTTTCAAACTTCAAATTGCATCACTGATCAAAACTGTGCCGCCATCGTGCTCTTTGTTTTTTTGTAGAGCATCACTTGTAGACCTAGCAACACTATACAATGTTATTGATTTCTTCAAACAGTGTCGCATATGCGAGTTGCACCTTTGGGGTGGGGTAAAAGATCAAATTTCATTTTTTTGACATGTGCCTTTTTGCTTTTGATCATTTGGAGTTACTAACTAGTTTTTTGGCCTCTGTTTTCTTGAATTAATTAGTTTTGTAGGTGGAGCAAGGAAAGAGAAAAGAGGAACTTTGAAGTATAACATTATTTGTCCATTGTGTCAGTCTTTAGAAACTTTTGGAAGTAATTCCAAATTTAAGGATTTTACCTCTTCAAGCTTTTAGGACTCACTAATTTTTAATTTGGGTTTAAAACGAACAAAGAAAAAGGTTAAAAATAACTTTAGGAAAATTTACTAGATTTTGTTTAAAGGTTAACAATTGAACAAACAACTTTCATCTTTCACTTTGGTGATTTAAAAAGAATCAAATCATTGCTTTGAGGATTTAAAATGAACATGTGCATCTTTGTTTTGTAATCACTTACCCAAAATAATACCATCAAAAAGACATATGCTCTTCTCTCGTGCCTCACAGGGATCTTGAGAATCAAAATGATTTTTGGTGATCTTTAGTTGTGTAAGTGATTGCCTCCACACTTCAATTTGGGATTAAAAATTGAACAAATCTTGCGAGTGTGAGTAGAATATATCATGTGTATTCTCTCTTTGTTCCTCAACAAAGATCAATCGAACGAAATATGTGTTTGCTCACTTTTGTCTTATCTTAGAGGGCCAACCTTGTGGGAAAAAGTAATCACCCAAGGGAACGACCCAACTAGGAACACGCTAAAGCCAAGTGACTTCCACTTGGGATATAAGTGTGGGTACTTGAGGAAAGGAAAGTATCACAAGGATTATTCTGATGAGAAGGGAAATAATGGTCTCTTGCCGCATGGATGGTCCCCCACAAATGAAATGCCCGCATTAAAACCTTTGTTTAGAAAAGGCCAAATCCTTGATCTATTTGTTGGTGCAAGAATGGTCATTCTGAAGCCTTCCACACTTTTACAACTTTTAGTAGAAATGGAAAGTATGCCATGGGAGATTCATGGGTACTGATGCTTGGCTACCCTGATAAGTGAGTGCATGGAGGGGAGCCTAGTGGGGTCAAGCATCTAACCATTCACTAAAAGTAGGCATAGCTGGACTTGTCCAAGTGGGGACTCAACAAATACAATCTTTCATATCCATAGGGTTGTACATGTTCTTGGAAAAAAACACTTTTCTTGATAATAAACACCGGAAAAACAAACATTCAACATTATCATCAAATTTCAAACCCTTTAGGAAGCAAATATCTTTGAAAAAATTTAAGTGCTATTGCTTTGCCCTTGGGATTCTATCCTTAGAGGTTTCTAAGCATTTAAATTTATATCTCAATTTTCTTACTAAAGTCAACAATAGGAAATTTTTTCCTTGATTTCCTTGATTTCCACATAATACACTTTGTGGGATGATAAGAAGTTAAGACTGTACCTATTTTTCACTACCAGCTCAAACAGGTAGAGCTAATTATAAATTCAAACCAAGGTACACAAGTTGTTTTAAAAAATTCTGCTAAAGTACTCATATTGTGCATTGTTCCATAACAGTGTAAATTTCAGTGATATTATGCAAAAACATTTCAAAAATGATATCATAAGTTTGCATAATATTTGTTGTTTTATTCATAATGTACTGAACCAAAATCCATATTTGTAATCACAGCGCATTTAAACCTCAAGAAAAGCATTCAAATGCTCGAATAGACTCAGATTTGAGACAAAACGAACTTCATTTTACTTGTTATGTTCAGAATCTCTCAAGAAATTATCAAAAATAAGCAGGAGGAAGATCAAGCTCAAACTGAAACCCTACTCCATGGCGGAGGTCAATGACTTATTCAGGAAGCTTCTCAAGTGTGGTCGAATGGTAATGATTTAGGGTTGAATGTTTGTTTTGTCAATTTGCCCTAAATTCATTTTTTTGTATTTTTGTGAATGATTTTCATAATCATTATGTTCCTTATGACTCCCTGTGGTCTCGATTTTGAAGTCAATAAACCTAGCAAGTGGTTGACCTTATCAAGTAATGAAGATTGGTGCTAAAGTGCTATGGCAGAACTTTTAAATTATTGATAAATTTATGCCAAGTATGGTCGAATAGTGACTATTTAGTGAAAAGTGCAAAATACATACTAAGTATGATATATGGAGCTTGAAAATCATGAAGCGAAGAGATATATTTTCTAAACTAGCTTTATTCCTTTATATTTTATTTGCATAATTCAATGTAAATGGATTAATTAAATGATGCATTATAAGTCATTTAATTAATTCATCTTTTTTCAAATGCAAATAAGATATTTTGTAAAAGCTAAATCACATTTTACTTTAGTTATACATCAGATTGACATCTAGAGAGTTATCATGAGAAAGATGGACTTAAAAATATGCATGGGAGAATTGGAAAAAACGAGGTAGTTTTGCATGCTTTAGCCCACTTTTTTAGGGATTTGAGTTTAGTTTGAGTTGCAGATCAGTTACGTGCTTTATGACTGCAGGTTCAAGACTGAGTTCACTCATTTTTGCATGAGTTTGAACCACATTTTTAGGGATTTTTTACTTGTGCTTGGATTTTTCCTTGGAGTTATCATCTACACACTGATTTTGACTTCTAGTTTCATCTTCATGCCTTTGAGAGGCTTATTGTATATATTGAAAGTTTTTATCTTTCTCAAAGTTAGTTCTTATTTTTTCTCCTTTGCACTCTGCAAAGCGAATGATTTGTAACTCAGCATCATTTTAGATTAATAAATAGCAGGTTTTACAGGTCACCCTTGGTTTTAGCATGGATTTTTTCCTTTTATCTTCTCAATAGTGTCAGGTTTTTCCTTCAAGCTTTCAGGCAACATTGTTGTGCTTGATTTTGATCGAATTATATTGTGTTTTAGCATTGAAACCTTTATTTCTTTTGTCTCAATCATAAGTATATGTATGCATTTAGTTTAATTCATAGGTCATACACTGATTTCATAATTTAAGAGTATTTTCTTAATTGTGAGAACATTGTTCTTTTCCTTTGAAAGAAAATAGTTTTATAAGCCTCTGTATGAAGCATTTATATGAGTTCAAACTGTATAGATTTTGATGTGCAAGTTAGATATATTGAAAATCAATTGTGAACTAAACTGCCTTCTAAATCATCATTTTTAGGTGCAAGCATCACCATAATTAAAATTTCATAGTTCTACAATCGAGTTAGGTCTTTTCATCCTTTTCCTAGCAATTTACCTGAGTATTAATCAGAAGCAATTCATAGGAACCAGCCTATAATCTGGAGGTCGAATTCCTTATTGGATACCCACAACCTGGAATTAGTTCCCATGTGTCAACAGATTGTTGAATTAATTATTTAAGCATATAGGTGCAATCTGAATTGACAACAATTTTTGGAATGCCCGGTGGGACTCTGAATCACTTTTTAGAACAAGATTTTTACATTTCAAGTTGTTGTTTGGTATATACAGCTGTTTATTCCAGCCTTTCAGAGGGTTATTTTCATATACCTGGCGACTTTGTTTCTCAGATTTAGTAGATCAAGTGCACATAGCTTATGAGAAATATTCAGACACAAAGTTCTTCTTCGTTTGAGTACTTGTAGCTATCTTCGCCAAAAAGAATAGGAAGGAAAGCCAAGCAAACATCTGGTAAGTCTTCAAGAAAGCAATCAGTTTCTCTGATTAAAAGAGAAAAACCATTAGTTTACGTATCAAGAAGTTGAGGTAGATTGTTAACAAGGCATCCAAGTTCTTTCTCAGCTTCACCAAGTTACAGAGTACCAGTTTAGCCTGTACCGATTATACAAGCTGCAAATTTCAAAGCAGCAGCAGCTCCGATGGCTAGAGCACATGCTATTGTTTCGTTTGATGGGGGAATCCCATTAGATCTAGCTCTGCACGATGATATACCAGTAGCAGCACTCAAAAGTATTCCTTTCTTTATTGGTGAAGATCAGACTATGCCCATTAAGCATATTAGAGACGTAGCCTCGCTATGTGGAGTTCACCATGTGATTCAGAAGAACGTAGCTTTGAGGTTGTTAGCAGCGTCATTGAAAGGGAAAACATCTTAGTGGTTTTGTGGCTTACTAGTTCATAGCATCCCAACATGGGATGACTTAGGAGACAAGCTGACAAAGTAATTTTTAGATAAGTCCGATCATTTATCTCTAGTTGAACAAATGACGACTATTAAGAGAGCGCCACAAGAACAAATGATGGACTTTAATTTTAGATTTCAAAGGACATGGGATCGAATTCCAGTGACGGTAAGGCCAACTCTTGACCATGCTTTTCTGTATTTCCTTAGATCATTGCATAGTGATATTGCCTTAATGATATAGTCTATGGGTGGGTTAACATTACCAACAACATATGACATTGCCAATGGAGCTGAGAAAAACCTCATACAAGCTAGTAAACTTGCCCCAAGACCCCCTATGCCAATTTTCCCAGAAGTACAGCCATTTATGCCCATTCATATACCTCCAATAGCTGTTATACCTATTGTTCTAGCCTTAGATTTCCAAGCAGTAGTACAAAATAATGTTGTTCCAGCAAATTCTGATTTGCAAAGTCTTAAAAATACCCAACAACAACTAATAAATGACCAACAACAAATGGCCAAGTTACTACAAACTATGAGTAACAACTTAGTGAGTCTTAAAAACCAACAAGGTCAAAATTTTAGGCCTAATCAATCATCCTTTCAAGCAAATAGACCTACTTATCAAGCTGATTACCAAAGACAAAAGAGGAAATTCAACTTTAGGCCTAATCAACCATTTAACCCAGCTACTGCTAGCTCTTCAAAAGAGCTGATGCCAATACAAAAGAACTTAGCACAAGATTATGTATGGTGTTATCCCTGCAATCAGCCTCATAATCAGGCTACTTGCATGAACGAGGTGATTAATCAAGCACTCATGGTGCAAAATAATTATGTTGTTTCAGAACAAACAACTAAGGAGGATAATAATCACCAGGATGAACAAATGCAAAAGAGTGACTTTGACGTTGCCATGATGAACTGGAAAGGAAGTGAATTTTATGGAGTTAATCATGTGCAAAGTCAAAATTAGTTAGCCACTTCTATTGCAACCAATACGAGGGCCAAAAAGAGAGCATTTGATCTGAGACAGCAAGCTGTTCCTAATAAAAAACAAGCAGAAAAAGACAAACAGCCTGCTTTTCACCAGAAAAATCAAGATTTTACAGCCCAACAAGGGCAATTTCAGCCTTCAATAGCTCAGAATGTTCATATTTTACCAAGACAACAAGCTGGACCATCAAAGGAGCTGTCTAAACTTCATTTCTAGCCCCAAGCAGCTCAAATTGACGTTGTTGTTCAAAAGGTATAGTCAAAGGTTGGTGTTTCTTCTTTCAATATCGTTGAACATATGAAAAAGACAACTGTTGGCATTACTATGATAGATGCATTATGCTTGCTTGGGCAAAAAAAAATTTGCAGGAGGCTTTGGCTAAGATATCAATTTCTGATGAAGCAAATGTAGAACAACCAAGAGTTCTTGTAAATAGTTCAAATCATAAGAAGGAGCGGCCAACTAAAGAAGTAAATCCACCCCCTTTTTATGCCAGTTTGATAATTGGTGAAAACATAGTGCATAACTGCATGATTGAAAGTGAAGCAAGCAGCTTGATCATGCCTAAACAGTTGGTAGACAAGTTAGGACTTGAGTATGAACCATTGTCAAAAAGGGTAGTTAAGTTGGATGGTACAACTGTTAAGTCTATAGGAGTTATTAAAAGTCTACCTCTTACATTGCATGCCTATCCCAACTTTCAAATTGCACAGGACATATATATCATTGATCTTCCACCCTATTTTTCCATTTGCCTATCTAGAGACTTCACTGCAAAATTAAGTGGTTATTTGTCATCAGACTGGTCACACATGTTTTTTAGGACCAGGTATGGTACTAGAGTCATGATTAAATAAAAATAATTAGCTAAAGACCATATTGAACCTTATGTTCCAAACCCCATAAACACAAACCTAGCTTTCCATGATCAGGAGGATCAATCTGTGAACCTCGACCCCACTATAACTATAGAAGGCATACCAGACATAAATCTAGATGAGTGGGCAACCGAGAACCATGAGGTTGATCCGTTCAATATCATAGACGATGTAGGTTTAGGTGTTTATATAATTCGAGAACTTGATGAAATTATTCCAAATCTGGTCAAGGAAGAAAAACAACAAGTATAGTAGATTAATCAGCTTTGGAAACTATTTTTTGATGGTTCTAGAAGTAAAATTGGTGCTGGTAGAGGAGTTGTTCTGATTTCACTTGAAGGAGACAGATATTATTCAGCTTTTATATTTTCTTTTAGTTATTCTAATAATGTTGTTGAATATGAAGCATTAATACATGGCTTAGAATGGGCCAGGAAAAGAAAGATTAAGTGCTTGTAGGTATTTGGTGATTCAGAATTAATAGCAAATCAAGTCAGAAATCTGAATTTAACAAATAATGATTTTCTAAAATTGTATAAACATCATGTTTGGGACTTGATTAAGGAGTTTGATACATTTAATCTGCAATCAGTACCTAGACTTCAGAATAAGCAAGCTGATAAACTTGCTGCTCTAGGGTCACAGTTTGACATTTTGACTGAAATTCATAATGTGGAGGTACAACAATACATGAAGGTAGTTGTCAGACCTTCAGTAGTTGATAATAATGTAATTTGGCATATTTTTGATAGTGATGAATAGATAGTTCATTTTCTAATGGAAGAAGCAGAGTTTTCTGCTGGAAATCAGCGAAAATTTGATTAGCAATATGGTGATCAGATCATGCAACTAAAGTCCAACAAGCTGCCAAAAGGTTTGGTGACCCTTGAATCCATCTTCAACACTGATGATCAGGTTAGACAAGAGAAATCAGGTATTACAGTGAAGCGGGAGCATTACGAGTCCATAGAGATTTTCAAAGACAAGTTGCTTAAGCTTGGAAAAGTCTATGCAAAGGTAGAACATCAAGCCTTTATCTTGCTTTGTCAAGAATTCAGCGACATATTCTCTTGGAAGTATGGAGATTTGAAGGGTTTCAAACCCGAGTTAGCTCAGCATACAATTGAGCTCAAGCCTAATGCAAAACCGGTGAGACAAAAGCAGAGGCCCCTGAATCCGAAGCTAGAACATCTGATGAAAACATAATTAAACAAGCTGATCGAAGGTAGTATAATATTTCCAATCATGCACACTTCTTGGGTGTCAAATTTGGTGCCTATCAAAAAGAAGAGTGGAGAGATAAGGCTGTGTGTTGATTTTCGTGATCTAAACAGAGCTTCACTCAAAGATCACTACCCGTTGCCTTCAATGGAGCAAATATTGCAGGTTGTTTCAGGATCATAAAGGTTTTCATTGCTGGATGGATATTCAGGTTACAACCAAATCTTGGTTAAGGAGGAAGATTAGTATAAGACAACCTTTACCACCAAGTGGGGTGCAATGGCTTACATGAAGATGTCATTTGGATTTTCAAATGCAGGAGCCACCTTTCAAAGAGTGATGGATATGGCTCTCCAAGGTTTGATAAATAAATTTGTTCTTGTTTACCTGGATGATATTACTAGTTTCTCACGGAATACTGATGATCATTTTAGTCATCTTAGACAGATATTCGAGAGGTGTAGAGAATATGGAATCTCTTTGAATCCAAAGAAGAGTATTTTTGCTATACATGAAGGTAAGCTTCTGGGCTATATTGTTTTAAAAGATGGCATTTCTATTGACCCAGAACGTATTGCAGCCATTATGGCTTTACCGCTGCCCGCTCACAAAAAATGTTTGCAGAGCTTCCTGGGCAGAATAAACTTTGTGAGGAGGTTTATTCCTAATGTTGCAGTGTTATTACAGCCATTGATAGCCATGCTGAAGAAAAACATTCAGTTCAGCTATTCAAAAGAAGGAAAGAACAGTCTTGAATAGACTAAAGAAGCACTTGCAGCAACCCCTACTCTTATAAATCCTGATTTTGATAAAGATTTCATACTATACACATTCGGAGGAGTGGATACCATCTCCACAATACTTTGTCGGCAAAATAATGAAGGTATGAAGTAGTCCATAGCTTTTTTTAGTCAAATCTTGCATGACTATGAAACAATATATTCATTCGTTGAGAAGCATGTACTTGCTGTAGTGAGAAGTCTGAAAAAATTCAGACATATGTTGTCTAATAATAAGATAAATCTGTTGGTAGCTCACCCAATAGTCAAGGAGTTTCTTCTGAATAAAGACATTAATGATAAGAGAGCAGGATGGATAACCAAAGTCATGAAGTATGATATCAGCATAAAGGTTACCAAGCTTGTTCGAGGTAAAGGACTGTGCAAACAACTTGCATAAAATGAAGAAAACAACAGTGAAGAAGTTGCTACAGTTCTGAATAATGAAGATGAACCTGCTATTTCAGTTGTTCTAGCTGATTGGATTCATCAGATGATCCATTAATTGCATACTGGAGATTTTTCAAAAGGTTTAGATAAGTCTAAACGGAGATATTACAGGTTACAAGCAATTCCTTATGCAAAAATTGATGGTATTCTTTATAAGAAGGATTTCAATGGTGTTTTTCTCAGGTGTATTTATCTAGACCAGACTGAAAGAATTCTTGAAGAATTCCATGATGGACCTATTGGAGGTCACTTTGCACCATGTACTACAACCTTGAAAATTATGAAAGTAGGGTACTATTGGCCAGACCTTTTCAAGGATGCTTATGCTTATGTCATAAAATGTGCTAAATGTTCACTATTTGCAAGCAAACAAAAGCTAGCAGCTTTGCCCCTGAATCCAATTCAGGTTGAGTAGTTGTTTGGAAAGTGGGGATTTGACTTCATCGGTCCTATTAACCCACCATCAAGTGTAGGTCACAAGTGGATCTTGACAACAACAAATTACTTCACGAAATGGACATAAGCAGCTGCTCTAAAAGATTCAAATGAAACATCAGTCCTAAATTTTTATCAAGACATTGTTTCCAGGTTTGGTACACCCGAGTCCATTATTTCAGATAATGCTTTAGCCTTTGTTGGCTTAAAAGTTTCAAATTAGTCAATAAAGAATAACATTTATTTGAACACTTCGTCCAATTATTACCCCTAGGGTAATGGATAGGAAGAATTGACAAACAAGAATCTGATTAAGATCATTAAGAAGACAATTGAAGATAATCAGAGGTCATGGCATGACAGGCTTAAATTAGCCCTTTGGGCTGATAGAGTTACACCAAAACGGTCAACAATTTTTTCACCATATGTTTTGGTTTATGGTAAAGAGGCCAAGCTGCCTATATCAATAGAATTCCCAACTTTGAGCTACATAAAGGAACTAGAGTTACTTGAAGAGCAGCCAATGCAAGTTAGGCTTGTTGAATTAACAGAGTTGGACGAAACCAAGAAAGAAGCTTTCAGAAAGCTTTAGATTCATCATTTGAAGATGAAGAAGACATTCAATAGAAAATTAGTTGCATGAATCTTCAATGAAGGTGACTTAGTTTTCAAATGGGATGAGTTGAAGAGAAGGCCTGGCAAACATTCTAAGTTTGATGCCATGTGGGATGGCCCATACATTATAATAGCCAAGAAAGAGCACAACACTTTCCAGCTCTCAAGGTTGGATGGAGAATTTTTTCCAATCCCCGTTAATGGGATCCATCTCAAGTAGTGCTATTAAGCAGTTTTAGTTGCTGATGTACATAGTAGTTTAAGTTTTCAGTTCAGTTTGATTTCAATAAGTGCAGTCACTACAAGCATTGTAGATTCTATCATAAACAGAATTGCAGTAGTTTCTTTCAGTTTTTGTTTGAAGCTGAGTTAAATAATTTTTCAAAGGAGGTTAAGAGAAAAAACAAACTCCATGCCCAATGGATAAGCTACACAACTAGTCTATGGTGTTTAGCAGGCAAACACTCCACAAAGGTCACCAACTTGTTACCTATTTTTCACTACCAGCTCAAACAGGTAGAGCTGAATTATAAATTCAAACTAAGGTAACCAAGTTGTTTTAAAAAGTTCTGCTAAAGCACTCATATTGTGCATTGTTCCATAACAGTGTAAATTTCAGTGATATTATGCAAAAACATTTCAAAAATGATATCATAAGTTTGCATAATATTTGTTGTTTTATTCATAATGTACAAACCAAAATCCCACACAAGTCATCGAAGTAACTCATTTTTATTTTTACAATAAAATAAAGGGTACATAAGCAATGGTATGCTATTCAACTAAAAATAATGAAAGCATAGGGTAGAAGGTGATTCATCATTGCCTGGAATCACGAATCGTTGACAGTTGACGTTTTCAGTTGTGACGCCAGCTCCAAATCCGGTTTCCAGTTTCAGCTCCAATTCCAGCTCCAAAAGAATCTGCCAGAAAGATAAAGAATGGCATTAGAGATGGTCTCTAAGAAGTGAAAAATCAAATCCTATCATATACCTACGCTACCAACAGAAATATAGAATACAATCGATTAGACATCAATAAAATGATTTCAAAAATAAAAAGGAAAAACATAATTCATTGGAAGCTTTCAGCTTCTTTTATTTTACTAACATGTTTGTTTCAATGTGCAAGAATAGATTCATCATGTCTGTGGTTATCTTATCAAATATGTGGAGCAAAACAGGCTCCCACAAGGGTAGAGCCCGACATATCAGGAAGATACCTCTATTTATATATGAGAGCTTTATGTTAGTTCAGTCACAAAGTAAGACTGTTGTCATAAAAGAAATTCAAAGAAAAACTTAAAACAACAGTTTTCAAGCCATATAAAGCTATATCACAATGGAAATGTAATAGATCAAAGTCACATAGAACAGCTAAAG